>PVIC010002107.1:0-81596 GCA_004025085.1 Thryonomys swinderianus
ACACACACAGGAAGGGCATGGGCGGCTGCGTGGCCCTGCTGGGAGACGGACTGTGTGTGAGCCCAGGATACCCGCCGTACCTCCACCGCCTGGCCGGCCCGCATGGGACAGGGTGCTGAGCCGCTTCTCCAGCTGCAAGGCTTCCAGCGCCTCCTGGGCCAGGCGCTCCTCTGCAGCCGAGGGCCCGCCAGAGCTCGGGTCTGTGCCGGAGAAGGAATGTGAGGCTGTACCCTCCTACACTAGGCCCTGACTGCCGGACTTCACAGGGGCACAGCGGGTTCAGAGCCTCAGGCATCCTGCACCAGCCCCACAGGGCTCCCTATGGCCCATAGCCTCCCCACGCCTCGGCCCCAGATACCACACTCAGAATGAAGTGGCCCCAACCCAGGCCCCTCACTGCTCAGCCTGGGTCCCCATACACAGAACCTCCCTAAGCTGGACAGACCCTATCCACCCCGCCAAGGTGCCAGTGCTGTCTCCTGGTGACTGGGCCCTCCCTGCTGAGCCTCACAGGACACCCATGGCCCCCAGCTTGAGGCTGTTGACCCTGACCCCCAGGCGATCCCCATCATGTCTGCCACCCAGGAATGCACAGCCCCTCTAGTCACTGTCCAGTCTCAGTGGCCTCCTCTGCTGGACCCAGCACCTGCTGCCCCCATGGCATAACTTTATGGGTCACAAAGGACCCTATGTCCCGGTCCCTGCTGTACATGCACTGTCCACACCAGTTGCACCTATGCCTGCAGCAGCAAGGAAGGAGGAGGCCAGCAGGGGGCGCTGCCACACCATCCTGCAGAGCCTGGCAGTAGGAGGGCCCCAGATCCAGGCTGGGCGCTACCTCTTCCCTCCCCAGTGACGGTGACTGCCACCTGAGGCTCTGAGGTGGGCAGCAAACATGCCAGAGTAGGGAGTGCCCACCTTGAGAACAGTACAGCTTACTGTCTGCTTTCCCAGGATGCACCCAGGCAGTGGGACAAGCTGTCTTCTCAGGGGCAAAGGAAGCACCAAAGATTGTCTACATAGTCTTCTTCCCTGAACCTGTCAGATTCAGGAGCCCTTCCCTGCCTGAGTCCCTTGTGGCTGAGCTCTGTGGGTCCTCCAGTGACTGTCCACTCCTAGAACACAGTGTCCTGCTACAATCAGGGAGTGGAGATAGGACAGGAGACATGTTCCTGGAGGCCTCGTACCCACCCAGTGCACCCCAGCCCCCACCAGCAGAGGAAGGGGTCCTGGACCAGGATCATCTGGGAGACAGGAAGGTCCCAGGATCTCAGGCCTCTTTCTGCACATCCAGCCACAGCTGTGGCAAGACTGTTTTCACCAGAAGGTGTGAAGCCAGCAGGGTCCCCAGAACTCAAACCATGTGGATGGAGGGCTTGGACCCTTCAAAGCCCCAGACTGCTTGGTGGTGTGGCGACCCTGGCCTTAGTCCTAAGCCAACAAGTTTCTTAGCTGCGGGTGGGAACAGGCAGTCACCAGCTGGGCAGACAAGTCAGGGTGGCCTTCAGGCCCTGGATGCTGTGGGGGCCACTGAACATCCGCTCCCCACCTGGGCCCGGCCTGGCCAGGCCACCCACACACCTGGGAGAACAGGCCGCAGCCCAAAAGGGCCCTTGGTCGGGGAGATGCCTCGGACGATGCAGTCGAACAGGAAGCTGATCTGCTCCCCTTCAGCTGAGGACAGGAAGAAGACGCCAGCCCCTGCAGAGGGAGGACAGAGAGGTGGGCCAGCCTGGCCCCCTTGCAGAGCAGACATGTGGTTGCAGGTTGCAAGGAACCAGATCAGACTCCAGCAAATCCTGTAGGACCCACTCACCTGGTCCAGGACATTGTGGCCCCAAATCCTGGCACTTATCTCTTCACCCCACTGCACATATCTGGTATATGCAGGGTATCAGGGCAGCCAGGCAGCTGTTCCACAGCCCCTACCAGCTGCCCTCTGGGGCTCCAGCCTGGCCCTAAAGCACAAGACTGTCCTGACTCCCTTAGCAATTTTTGGCTACCACATGAGCAGTCTGTGTGGAAACAGGCCCACCCCAGGCCACATAGGGTGGGTGGAACACGGTGTCACGTGCCAATGAGAGGGTCCTATTCTGGCTGCATGGTGTGAGGGCATATCCTTCCCAGGACAGAGTACCACCCTCCCAGGGGACACAGGCTCTGCCCCCAGCCCTCTGCAGTCACTCCCTGTGCTCTAAGCCTCACTTTCCCTGCACCAAAGACCAGCAACCCTTCCACCAGGCTGCACCGGGGCAAAGGGCACATGACTGGGCTAAGGCTGCCTGCGGGGCTCACACCCCCATCAGGCTTGTTGCTTAGATGACCCATCTCTGTTCCTTACCCAGGGCTGCTGTGATGTTTGTCAGACTGATGACAGTGTGGCACCTGTGCCCTGGGACCAGCCAGCATGGGCCAGCACGGCCTCTTCCCCCAGTAGGCCTGCCCCTTCCCTGGAGTTCCTGGTCACGGGCACATGGGGGCCACTTGCACTCTCTGTGCCAGCTCTGCAGAGAGTGGGTCCTACACCCCATCGCCACCCGCTGCAGGTTGCTTGGACAGAGGAGTTGCCCAGGGCAGTGAGTCAGCAGGGAGGGCCCAAGCCCACAGTGAATGAATCCCTGCTGGCTCGTGAATGGGGAGGCCAGGAGACTGTGCCCACCTGCTGAGCCGGCATGTGGCCCAGAGGCTCTGCCTGGCGTCACCGCCCAAGAATCCTCTTCCCGACCTGCCACTGCCCAAAGAAAGGCACGCGCTGGCCAAACATACAGCCCTCACACGCGGCCCTGGGGGGGCTGAGCCAGAAGAAGCACAGATCAAAAGGGCTTGGAGCCAAAGCTCTGCCTCCGGCTGCGTTCGGCCTCCCCCACGCAGGGTGGGGGCCTGCGGGTGCCAGCCAGCCCCAGTATGGACCAGCCACACGATGCCCCTAAACCGCAAGACAGTATCACTCTAGCTGTAGACAGGACAAGCTGAGGCCCAGGGAGGGCAAACTGTGTGGACAGTCACACAGCCAAGAAGTGGACTCAGGCCCAGGCCCAGTGCCCAGCTGTGCTGGACCTGGCAGCAGGGCTTCTGATCCCTCTTGGGAAGGGCGGTAGCATGGGAGGTGGCAGAGGCCCACCTCAGTGTCCCTCCACAGGTCCTCGAGAGGCTCATGCTTAGCCACCCTGGAGGACGCATCCTCCACACTGGGCCCAGCAAGGCCTGCAGCTCACACGAAGCCTCTCACAGAGGCTCTTGCCCCTGCCCGCCACCCCACCAGGGTAAGGGCCCACCCTCTCAGCCTCAGCACTCACAAAAGGCCAGGCCCTAATCCTGTGCTTACAGACAGCTGGCAGAGGCTGCAGGACAATCAGTGCCCCGACTATAAAAAACCACCGCGAAGGGAGTGGAGCCGCCCTGCATTCCGCCAGGGCTTCTGTGGAGGGTCACGCTCCCCAGAAGACATGGGTGGCCAGGTGGGGCCTGGGAGCCTAGTAATCAGCTGCCTGGCTTCCGGTGTGCCCACCTGGCATATCTGCCAGCCACTCGTCTCTACAGGGTGCCATCTGTAAGGGCACTCAGAGCTGGGGACATGGCTTCCCGAGACCCAGCGATGCAACCGGCCCCACTGAGCAGGAATCTCCAGCCCCCTACACCCCAACCACCTCTGGGGCTAAACATGCCCACCCAGCACACTTTCACTCAGAGACAGCCAGCCATCGCCTCCCTGACCACCACTAGCTCCCAAGGTGCAAGCCACAGAGCACCCCCTTTGTGATGCCTCCCGACCCTGATCCCCACCACAGAAGCCAGCAGTCACCCCATTCTCATGGAGGCCTTCTCTGGGGCCTCATGCACTGTGTGAAGTCCCAGCACCATGCAGATGGCCCCACTTCAGTGCCCACCCCGTGCACAGGATAGATGGACAGACACTCGCACATGCTGGAAATGTTCCTGGCACACCCTGCTTTCCTGTGTGTCACAAAAGGGAGGAGGATGCAGGTGGCCTGTGTTGCTTTATGGCATGTGTGTGGCCTCTGCACTTCCAGGCCTGTCCTGAGGCCCACCTCCTGAAAGCCTGGCACTGCCCCTCCCTTGGACCCACAGTTTGTGGCATCCTTGGCTAATGTACAGGCATTAGGTAGCACCTCCAGACGTGGGCCAGGCCAGAGGGTCCCGTGGCACCCACTTTTGCTTCTTAGAACCTACAGGCCCATCACGCTGGAGACCAGGACCCCGGGGGAACCGAGGCCTCCTGACCAGCAACCTGGCTTTGCAGCCTGCTGCCTGCCCACGGCCACCACCAAGGGCCCCAGCCTGCATCTGCTGGAGCAGACTGGCTGCTGAGTGCGGCCCAGGCCCCTGGCCACAGAGCTGCAAGTGAGGGCAGCCACTGTGCTCGGGGCATAGTCATGGACAACACAGGGCAGAGGCAAGAAGCGAGGGGCTCTCCAGATGCAGAGCAGAGAGCTGAGCAGCTTTTGCCCTAAGCAGCTTTGTCCTGAGCAGAGGCAGGGACGTTCCGGCCTCAGGTAGGAACTGGGAAATGCTGGTGCTGTGTGGTCTCCACAGAGCTTGCTCAGCTCTGGGCCGCCCCATTGGGGTCCTGTTTTAAATGACCTTGAGGCCACAAGGCTGCCCTGGGCCTCGGAAGTACTCAGGGCCCCAGGCCCTCAGAACAGAACCACTGTGCTCCTCCATTGCCAGGCGCACCCCTGCTCTCACAGTGACAAGGAGCCCTGCACGCGCACACACACACGCGCACATGTACACACACATATTTCTGGGTGCCTCAGGGGCCAGCAATCCCCGAAGGGCCCCAATGTCCTCCTGAGTGCCAGCCTGAGACTGCTCAGCCCACTCAGCCCTGTCACCAAATCCATCCCATCCTGACTCCTACAGGCCCCTTACCTGGGTTCACCCCTCCTCGAGCCTGGACTTACTGCACACCTCCCAAAGACCCTGTGAGGTCCTGCTTTTGGCCGTCCTCAGGAAGAGGTGAGCAGCCAGAGTTAGGCCCATGCACCACCTCTTCCCGTGCTGTGGGTCAGGGGACTGCAAACTAGGGCACAGGCACAGTCCGGAGCTCAGGGCGGCTGCAGGAGGGTAGTACCGTGGGAAGTAACACCCTGGCACCAGAGACCCTTTGCCTGGGGCCACCAGGTGGGTCGCTCACACACAGCACATGGCCAGGCTGCTGGGAGCGGCAGCACCGAGGGGCTGGGGGCTCCAACCCAGGTGTGCCCTCTAGGGGTCTCGCGCATGGCAGCAGCTCCCAGCAGCCCGCTGGTGGCACACAGAGGCTCAGAGTGGGTCTGAGAGGCAAGTCAGCCTGCAGGCACATGCACTTCTGTTACACTGAGGTCCTGAGTCTGTCCCGTTTGGAGATGCGAGCCCAGGCCGCGCAGCCCAGAGAGGAGGGGACATTGCACCTCCCCAGGCCACTCCTGCCCACAGCCAAGTGCCTGTGACAGCTGCAAGTGCTCAGGGTCCCGCAGCTGCCCTGCCTGGTGGCCACCAACTCGGGCCCACCCTCCCTGGCAGGACCTTTGCTCCTCAAGAGGAAAAGGAAGTGTGTCCTTCTATGTTGACCAGGGCTCGCCACAGGCAGGACTATGGGGGGAGGGCGGCAGCCTCGGCCTGCGCCGTGGTCCCAACCACTGTCCCCTGACACGCAGGGCAGCCCACACCTCGGTCTCCTCCTCTGCATAGGGGGCATGCCTATGGGCACCAGACAGGGCCCATGCTAGATGCTGGGATCCCCACTGTGGCCGGCCTGGCTCTGGATGCCTTCCCAGACAGACAGGCCAGACTCCATGCATGTCCTGCAACACAAAGACCAGGGGGTCTCCCCAAAGGGCCCACGGAGCCCAGAGTAGCCTACTTCAGTACAGGCTGTGGGCTGGGCTGGGCAGGCTCAGGCAGGGGCACAGTGCAGGTGCACGCCACTGCAGTGCCAGGCCGCTGCCAGCCCCAGTGCTGCTCTCTGCCCAGCTCCTCACGGTTCTCAAGACTGTGTGTCCCTGTGGACAGCCACAGAGATGCGTGCCTCAGTTCTGTGTGTCAGAACCACATGTGGCCCGGCTCCCACATGGTACCCATGTGTCATGCCAGCAGAAGGCCCACTGGCAGCCCATGGCTGTGATGCTGAGACACACGGTGCGTGGGTTGGAGCTGAGGCTGGGAATGGAAGCAGCCACCTCCTGGCCGTGCACCCCGCACTGCCCCAGGTCCTCACAGGGGACTCTTGAAGGCTCAGGATGTCCCTAAGGTGCCAGGCCAGGGGTGGTCAAAAACCTACCCACTGCCTGCCACTTGCTGGGCCTCCTGGACAGGGCCAGTTTCCTGTGCCACCAAGATGAGGCCCGGTGAGTGGACATGGGCAGAATGTCCTGATGGGTCCCTCACCCGACTGGGCTCTCTATGACGCCAACTCCAGGGCCGCCTGCCCCTTCCTGGCCCGCTCTGCCCTGTACCCTGCTCTTTGCCTCGCCAGCCCCAATGCCTAGGGCTGCAGGACTAGGGCCACGGCTCGGGGACCGAGGGCCAAGCTGCACCAGGGCAGAGAAAGATGCTAACCCCGCACACCAATGGCCCACCTTTGTCCTCAATTACAAATGGCCGGGGCCACAGACTCTAGAACCATCTCAGCTGAGGGGTGGCCCCAGGAGACACGTCCCCCCAAAGTCAGTGGAGAGAGTCTGTGACAATGTGGTGAAGTAGGGCTCTTGGGGTTACCAGCTGGGCCTGCATCCTCAGAGGAGGAGGGAGACCAGAGTGCCGTTCCCAGAGTGACGTCCTCAGGAAATGAGACCCTGGCCTTACGACAGGGACCTGCCGACCCTGCACGGGGACTTCTGCCCTGACTGAGAAAGGACCTCTTCTGTCGCTTTAAGCTGCCCAGTGTGTCATCATCACCACAGCAGGCAGAGGGCACCTGTACCTGCTGCTCCACAGCCACATGGATGCCAGCTCCTCTCCCACAGTGGGCCCAGCTCTCCCCGACCATCTCTGACCTCTGACCACCACCTGGTACCAGTCTGACCTGGTTCTGTGAATGCAAAAAACCAGCTCGACTCAGCTGGAGCCGGGGCAAGCTTTTCTCCAGTGGGAGCTGTGGGGACCACACACAACCAGGCTGGGTGCACGCCCCAGCTGTGGCTCCCCCCAGGGCCTCCAGCCACCACCAACCACGGGGTACAGGTGGGAGATACAGTTCCCAGGCCTCCCAGGACCTGATGGAGGACGAGGAGATGGCAAGGCGAGTGTGGGCCCCAGTGGGTGCTTGCTGCACGGCCCAGATTCTGGGCCTCGTGCAGGAGCACCGGGCCTGCTCTGCAGCACCCTCCCAGGTTTCTGGAGTCCGGGACAAATACGACAGGGTTCTGCCCCCTGGAGGAGTCATGTGTGATACTTAAGACGTCCCCTCTCGTCCACCCTGACCACATGAGCACACAGGCTACTGAAGGCCAAGGCTAGCCCACACAGTGGAGGTGTGGGCGGAGGGAGAAGGCTGAAGTGGGTGCTGACAAGTGACCCTGGCAGGGGCAGGAGGGGACACTGGGCACGCTAGGCCTGGCCAGCCAACCAGCCAGCACACTGTCCACGGCCACCTAGCCCTGGAGGGCCCAGCCCCCAGGAGGCTTCATGCTTTTGGCACAAGGAAGGGGCCCAGCACCCTCCAGCAGTGCTCAGCAGACCTGGCAGCGGGGCTTATGCTAGTCACTACACACATCACCACTTCCTATGTTTTGTTCAGGCTGAACACAAACGGTTTGGGTGATACATGACTCCGAAGGCCAGAAACTGCTGGGACGTGTGGCCTGGCACCGAGATGCTGGTAGAGTCCCTCCTTCCACACCCAAGGGTCCAGAGAGGTGCCCCGCAACCTTAGTCAGCTCAGGGCCCAGCCCCATTACCCAAATACTTACAGTACCCACACCTGGTCCCGCCTTCAAATATGAACCCACTGGGTACAGCCCCATAGCGCCGAAGGTTGGACAGCTTCCACTGCCCTGTGACGACCGGGGGCACATCCCTGGCCAGGACGAGAACATCATTGCAGAGATGGAGGGTGGCCGGGCCGCTCTCCAGCTTGGTGCCAGGAGCCACCGTCACAGGGAACCTGTGCACTGGAGGGGGGCAGGGAGACAGGGCATCACGGGAGGCATGGCCCAACCCACTCAGCAACCACTTTATCTCAGGAAAGACCTCCAGGGCTGTGTACCAGCTGTCCATCCCGCCAGCACAGCACCCGTGGCCTGGAGGGGCACCTGTGTGTAGAGGGAAAACCGAGGCTCAGGAGCCCATACCCTGTGAGCCTGAGGAATGAGGTCTGTGCCTTTGCCTGGCCCTTGGAACTACTGGGGACAGGACTCCCTGTCCCTGCTTAGTTCAGCCTGATACCAGCATCCTGCTCCCTTCTCCCACCTGGGAAGATGGCCCAGCTTGGGAGGGACGGTGCCCACCCACCTGCTGGCCTCTCTCCCCTTCACCTCCAACCTGGGGCCAGAGAGCTCCTAGTTCCAACACCATGAACCTCTAGCCACTGCACAAGGAAAAGGTGGCGCCATGGGAGAACCTTCCGGAATGGTAGGCCCCTCCCCTAGCCCTGACCCCTTGCCTGCTGGCCTCTTGTCCCCGAGTTGGAGAAGGGAGCAGGCAGTGTACCTCAGACACCACCAGCTCCACTCAGCAGGTGCCACTCACCCTCGCCAAGTGCATAGCGGATGCGGGTGTCCCAGGCGCACATGGCCTCACGGCTGTCGAAGCCCAGCATGATCGCTTGTGAGAGGCAGACAATAGCCAGCGTGTGGGCCAGGCCCTCATAGGGCAGGCTGGGCTCCAGACCACAGATGTCCGCCAGGGCCAGACTGCTGCGCTCGCGGAGGCCCCTGGTACGCTCGGACCTGTCCTTGTAGACCAACATCAGCAGGCAGTCTGTACAAATGGGAGAGGGGACATCAGGGTGCCATCAACTCCTGCCCTCTTCCACAGGCCCCAGGGCAGATGTGCCCATGATTGGGACCCAGAGATGCCCACCGAGGCCCAGCCTGCCACCTGTGCTGCCCCATCCCCATCCTGGCTGTGTCCCACACCAGGACCAACTTCACCTCCTGACACACTTGGCTTCCAGGGTGTGGCCTGAGCCCAGCCCCCGACCCAGCCCCGTCCAGGACCTCAGCTCTGTCCCTCTGCCTGCGGCTGAGTCTCACTGCCAGGCCTCGTGTCCCAGGTCTGTTTCCCAGCAGCACCCTCACTGTCAACACCATCCTGCTACCAAGCCACAGAGGCAGCTCCTCCAGCACAGCACGCTGTCCACTTGTAGCCTTGGCCCACGTCCTGCCCCAAGAGACTACAGAGGGCACCCCATAGAGACCCCGCCCTCGTGCCCTCCACACAAGGCCTCCAGCATGGGTGGAACCCAGGATGCCCCGCCTTTGCAGAGGGTGCAGGACCGGGTGCCAAGGCGAACACCTCTACACAGACACCTGCGGGACACACAGGACAGCTGGACTGGATGGGGCAGCAGGGAGCACGTGCTCTCCAGGCCTTGCTGGTGCCCCGAGGCTCGCAGGACTAGCTCTGTCAGCCGAGCAGCTGCAGACAATGGGGAGCCGGCAGGTGAGGCTGAGCACCAGCAAGATTATTAGCCAAAACCGGGCCAGGTGCAGCAGCAGGACTTTAGTCCCATCTGAGACTTTAAAGGGTCTGAACGTTTATCACCACAAAAGCACAAAACTCTCCCAGTTTGATGAAGGAAAGCACAAGAACCCACAGAAACCCATCTGCCATGGGAGGCTGCGGCCCAGGCTTTCCCAAGGTGTCCTAGGAGCAGGCCGCAGCACAGATGGGTTCACAGGCAGAGAAGACACCCAGGCCAGGGAGAAGTAATCTAATAAGGCAGCATAAGAGGAATGTGTCCTCACAAGAATTGTCCTCCTACCATGTCCCCAGAGCACCAGGAAATGAAACCCGAGGGACAGCGTGGCACAGAAAGGGCATCCCCTGGGCAACGCAAGCCTCAAGGCAGCAGTGGGTGTGAGCACAGTGCAGCTGCCCCGATCTACCCTTGTGCTGAGGCGTCAGTCCCAGTCAGCTTCCAGCAGATCTGGCCACCATGCGCTGAGGGGCCAGGCTGACGGCCAGCTTGGCCAAGTCACTTGCCTCCTGTTGCTGCCCTGCTGTCTCCCAAGATTTGCCCCATGGAGATGGCACCTCTGCCATCCCAAAGCCAGAAGTGTGACTCTGAACGCCACAGCTGCTGCCCACCCAAGGGCCTGGCATCCCCTTTCTCCTGACTCCAGAACAACGAAAGTATTTGGACATGAGTCGCCCCCATGGGGACCATCCAAAGATTCCCTCCTCTGCCTGGCTCCTCCCCCTCCCTCTAAGTCTGTCGCTGCTGTTCTCCCTGCACACTGGCCACTACCCAGGACCATATGGCCATTCTCTGTTCTCTTAGACCAAGGCCCCAGTGCCCAGGGTCCCCGACTCCTGCAGGGCTCAGCTGGATGCCACCTTGAGGGTCTCACTGGCCCTCACAGCCATCCCCAGCAGGCGGCAGCATCTGTTTCCCTGAGCTCAGCCGCCTGTGACCACACACACCCCAGGTGACAACAGGCACAGATGGCTGCTACAGGGCCAGCCACCCAACCAGGTACAGGAGGTACGACACCCCCTTTTCATTCCATCCTGGGGCCCCAGCACTGCTGGGCTGAGGCAGGAGGATTACAAGTTTAAAGCCAGATTGGGCAGTTTGGTGCAATCCTGTCTCAACAGAAAAATAAAGCGGACTGGGGTTGCAGCTCTGTAGAGCACTTGCACCGTGTGTGAAGCACTGGGTTCCAAAGGAAGCCACCCTCCTGACAGCACAGCCAGGAGGGATCAGCACACTCTCCTAGAAGCTTCAGACAGGAAGCACTTTTAGCTTGATGGAGTTCACAGCTTCCACACAATTTAACTCAAAACAGGCCTTGGTGGCATGTATGTGACTGGCTGTGGCTACTTCCAATAAAACTTTATTCA
Source organism: Thryonomys swinderianus (assembly GCA_004025085.1). Classification (NCBI taxonomy): domain Eukaryota; kingdom Metazoa; phylum Chordata; class Mammalia; order Rodentia; family Thryonomyidae; genus Thryonomys; species Thryonomys swinderianus. The sequence goes on from PVIC010002107.1 coordinate 11,011, forward strand.
CACAAAAAGGTGGTGGCCAAATTTGGCCCTGCGATGAGAGTTTGGCAACTTGGTGTGGGGTGGGGTTTGCCCACACTCTGACCGCCAAGTAGGTCTTCAGCCTGGACGTGTGCTGCAAGCCTGTTTTGGGGGCAGCATGCAGGTGCATTTGTCCCTGAGACCCTCTCCTAATGCCCCGATGCCACCTGGCTGATCTCGCTGAAATCTTGCTGTCTAGAAATGAAGGCTCCATTTGCACCTTTAGAACGCCAGCACCTTTTTACATCTACAGAGGTCTTACCAGTGGCTCTAAACTATGTTCCCTCCTAAACCTGCATGTCACGTTCGGAATAAAGGAGCAACATCCCACCAGGTCAGGCTGGCCAGGCTACCCCTAAACAGCTGTCAGCACCTGGAAAGTCAACCCACTGGCAGGTGTCCTTGTGGGAGACAGAAAGAGAGTCAGGGCGCCTGAGGCCAAGGGCTGAGGTTCAGGCCCTGCACATGTCAAGGACGTCTGCAGCTGGGAGAGCTGGGCAGCACAAGGCTTCCCCACAGGGCCTGCCACACCAGGCCTCAAGGGCTTGTCAGAGCTGGGCACCTGCGGCAGCCCCAGGAGGCCGACCCTGGAGCCAGGTGGAGGGAGGCAAGCAGCCCACGTCCACCCCAGCCGGGCCTATCACGGGCTCCTCACCCTGGCTCCAGGATGGGGCTGGGTGGCCGGCAGGAGCACCCCAGGCATGGGCGAGAGCAGCACAGCTGTCCCAGCCCCATCACCCTGGGAAAACCATCTTGTTGCCAAAGTCACCTCCTCATAGGGGCACAGACACACTGGGTCAGGGCAGGAAGTATCTGGCTTCCTGGTGCCACATGGCAGAAAACAATGCCCAGCAGGAGGGTACAGGGCCTGAATCCTGGCTGCCACCTGGGCCATCCCGGAGTTCCCTCTGCACCTCCTGGGGCCGGCCCTGCAGGGTGCTCTGCTGTGCCCCTGGACACATGCTCAGTCGCTTGCCCATAGGGTGGGGCTGCATGGGGCGGTGTAAAGGACTCTGGGCCCATTAGGGTGGGGGGACAGGTAAGGCAAAGGGGGCCCAAGGCAGGGAGGTCCACTCCCACTCACATGTGTGCACCAGGACGTGCACACTCAGCCACACACACTCCACGGAGTGCGGGGGTCTGAATGCTGTGGCCCCCAAGTCGCAGATCCCGAGACCCTCACCTTGGGGGTTCTCAGCAAGATGGGGAAACAGGGACGCTCAGCACTCTCCCAAGGGAGGCCCCAGGAGCTGCTGACCCAGCCCTGTGCACACATTCACTCTGACATTCAAGTGCTCATGCATGTGTACACACACAGACTCTGGCACACACATGAGTGCGCACTGCACACTCACCCTGCACCCATGGCACCCAGGGAGGACTTGCTGGGCTCCCACTGCACTTTGATGGCCCCAGGCTGCTGTCCACCAAGCTCCCAGGTTCCCTGAGAGGCCAGGTGGCAGAGGCAGCCTGCAGCCCCACATGTGCCCATCAGCAGTCGAGGGTGGGCAACAGTGGCCCATGCAGGCCAGGAATGGCTGGCCAAGCCAGCAGATTCAGGTACCCAGTGTCTGATCAACCACAGTGCCCACACATGAAGACAAGATGGGCACCATGTCGGGTCAGCCCTCAAGCAGTGAAAGACCAATACCCTCAGAGCCACCTGCCCACTCCCCACCCCCACCCTGGCCCGTGAGTGCTGCTGGCTTCCAGAAGTGGTGGGAACACTGGGACAGCCATCAGCAGAGTGCCCACAGGGGCCAGGTGCCCACAGGCAGCCCGAGGGCAGGGCAGAGGCCACAGGGTGTGGAGCTAGGAGTTCTTTCAGGGAAAGAGCACTCTCAGAAAGAGCAGCCAGTGCAGAGGCCCTGGAGCCCTGAGCACCAAGGTGGGCCTGGCTGGGTCTGCAAAAGCCACCCTGGTGCTGTGTCGGGGCCAGGGCTCCCCGTAAAGCAGGGATGGCAGACCTGTGCTGGGCAGGACAGGGGGACAGAGGCAGCTGCAGGAGCTAGGGCAGCCTTCCCACTTGGCCCTCAAGGGCCCAGGGAGCAGGCCGTGGCCCTCCCGAGGTGAACTGGGTGGGGCTGAGGGCCATGAGGGGGTGAGTGGGCTCCGCGGGCTGGGGCTGGAATGGGGTCTTTCTTGGGCGAGGGAGGTGGGACCGCTAGGGGGGACACAAAGCTGGGCCACAGGCAGGCAGCTAGACCAGCGTCTGGGATGTAAAAATAACCACGGAGTCATGAGCTCCAGATGCCGTCAGAGCCAGGGCTGAGGGTGGCTGGGGAGGAGGGGGGACAGAGGGACGGACAGAGACGGGCCGGGAGGCTGGGGAAGAAGAGGAACAGCAGCAATACCTCCTGGCAGCATGGGAGCTGGGCCCCTGAAGGTCATGGTAACCTTGAGGCAGTGGCCAGCAGAGTGAGGGCAGGAGCCCAGGGGGACCCTGCTGAGCCTGGGGCATCCCGGAGAGGCCAGCGCTGGACCCACCCTCCCGGGACACAGGGAGGAAACAGCTCATTCACTGAGAGCTGCTGCCTGGCACAGGTCACAGCCGGGCTACCCCAGAACACAGAGGGCACAGAGAGGCAAGGTCCCACATGCTGCCACTCAGCTACCCTGAGAGCACAGGAGAGGTCACAAGTGTCACAGTGCATCGGACCTGGCGAGCAGGATCCTGGGATTCCCATCCCTGGTATCGCCACGGGGAGAGGAGAGCCAGCCACCAGCCAGCCTGACCTAACAGGGACAGAGATGTCACTCCATTGCTGCGTGGGAGCAGGCAGCCATGCAGATAATCCCAAGCCAGATGCCAGGTGAGGAAGGGAGCAGGCACTGCCCCAGGCCCCTGTGCTCCTGGGGTACCTGCTATGGCAGCAGGGCCACCCACCATGTGGGGCTGGGTTGGGGGTTACAGGCAGCAGACAGTCCCAGGGCTCCCGGGACATGGCCTCAAGCCCCCTGGCCCATCATGATTGGGCAGCCCCCGCAGGTTGGGCTCCTGGTGCATCTCTGAGGGGAGACGACAAGCAGGGACCCAGGAGCTGAAGTGAAGGCCACTTGTACCACCATGTGGCTGGGCCAGACCCTTTGGGGTTCACTGCCTAGAACCACTCCAAACTCTGCCAACCCTGGGGGTCCCATCCCTCCCAGTGGCTTCTGTACCATGTCCAGGGCAGCCCTCAAGAAAGCAGGAAGCAGGTGTACCAGGAAACACTGGCTGCACCCCAAAGATACACCAGGCTCCCCAGCAGAGCCTCCAGCCAGGAGGAAGGAGGGTCCGGCCTTAGTCCCTCAGCATGGGAGCCTAACCTCCCTCTCCCAGGGTAGGGCCAGCCAGGACGGTGTGGGGCCTCAGGAGCACAGTCCTGCTGACAAGCAGCCTAAGGCTGGCCCCAGCAGGCCCAGATGGGCATACACTCTCACAGGTTTGCTTTCTCTGCCAACCAAGCTTCACCCCAGAACATGTGATGTGCTAGGCAAATGTTGGCACAGAGTGCCCACCATGGAGCTGGACTTGGTCCCCACCACCCCAGCCCCCAAGCTGCCTGCTGGGGTCCCCAGGGCACTGGATCCCCAAGGCAGGAAAGCAGGGGGGGTGGGGGCCCTCCCTCCCACACACCAGGATTCGTGCAGTGGACAGTGGGAGCACCCATGGATGTGGGGCTCTCAGGAACCCCCGAGACACCAGCTCCACCACACCCACCAGAGCTCAGCTCCGGAATGGGGGTAGAGCAGCTCTAGGGACACTGTGCCGCCACCCTCAGCTGTGCCAACCCACCACAGGCCTGCCTGGGGACAGCCTATCCCCACCTCCCCGGCTGTCCACCGCCTGCACATGGGGGCCCCAGATGTGTCTGGGAGCCAGGGCCCCTCAGCACCTCCCCAGGCAGCACCTGCTCCCGTGCTGGCCCATCCTGCTCTGAGACTCTGTCTCTGATCCGGGCAGGGATGCTCTTCTGGGTGGATCCAAGGTCACTGCCCTGGCCCCTGGCCTCTGGGGTTCACAGAGGCTGACCCCTGCGACCCAATACAGTTCAGCATCCAAATCTGCCCCTCCACAGGGTATACCTTCCCCAGACCCCCACGCCTGTGTCACACCATCCCCAGACCGGCTGGCCTCAGAGCCTCTCCCTCAGTCTGGTGGTGCCTGCCTGGCCCCCACCCCCACCCCAACCAGACAGCCTGGTGCCTCTGAGGACATGGACCCCAGGCCCTGGGCAGCACACGGCCTGGCACGAGGACAGAGACGTGTGGGTTCCTAGAATGGGGCCAGGCCCTGCCAGGAAGCAATTCTGTTCACAAAAGCAGCTGCCCTCCCTAGGAGTGGACAGACGCCTGGGCGCCTGTGTGCGCCCTGCCCCACATCCCTGAGGACCCCAGGGTGGCTCCAAGGCACCTGTCCCCAGAAACAGCTGCAGCCTGCGGGTCTGCTGCACACACTCCTGCTGGGAGCTGCCGCTGCCTGGCAGCTGTGGGGCTCCTTGCTGGTTGGGGGTCCAGGGCTTTGGGGAACCCTGCACTCTCCCGAAAAGTCGGTGTCACTTTCCAGGATGCAGCGTTGGACGCTGCCCGCCTGGCACCCTGGCCCCAGCCCCCCCCCCCCCATGCTGCATGGGCTTCTGTGGGGAGTCGGGCGCCAGCACAGCATGGTCCCGTGTGATGGCCTTCCGGGGCACCTTTGCACTCGGTGGGGAGTCTCTGGGCACTGACCCCCCCCCCACAGCCCCTCTTCCACAGGGGCACCGCCGCAGGGCTGAGGGGGCTCCGTGAAGTGGGCACCTTCCTGGCCCCTCGCAGCTCGGGGCGGCCCCAGGGTCCCTGTCCCGCACAGGTATGGCAGCACCCTGGCTCTCCGGTTACGGCCAGGCTGGGTTTCAGGGCTTCGCTGGGCTATTTCGAGCGAGCTGGCGCCCTCAGCAGTATCTGAGGAGCCGCGTGGGGTCCCGGCACCCACGCACACCGCCCCATGGCCCACCCGGGGACTCACCTGCCACCGGGGACGGCCTGCGCAGCACCAGCCACCTACTCTTCCACTGCAGGGACGAGACAGCGTGAGCGGCCGCCCCACACGCCCCCGCCCCGCGCCCCCGCCGCGCCCCGACCTTCTTGCCGTCCCGCAGCTTGACCTGGCCCTCCACCAGCGCTGCCTCGGTCATCTTCTGTCATGGTTCCCGTCGCACCCGCCACCACCGCGCCCTCTCCTTGCGCCCCAGGCGCCTGAGCCCAGGGTCACTTTCAAAATAGCTCTGGAAGGCCCCGCGCTGCGCCAGGAGGGCGGGCCTGGCGTGGCGGGCGGGGCTCCGACTTGGGACTGGGAACCTGTCTTCGGCTCAGGGAGAGGCAGCGTCTCCTGCAGGTGGCGGGTCGCTGAGGCCACCTGAGGCCGCCAAGGTGTGGGCTCTGGCACCACTAACCTTCGGGTCACTGGGCAGGCTGGGTCTTCCTTCCAAGTGTAGAGGAACCCCCATGAGGGGCCCTGGGGTGCGTGGGGACAGCTCTCCAGTTTCCACAACTCTGAGGGTTCAACCTGTTGACCGCCCCTCCCCCACCCGGGGGGCGGCATGGCCATAGGCAGCCCTGGCTCCAGATGTGCCCAGGTCCTGAGCTTCCTCCACTGCCCAGAGGCGGTCACTCCCCAGGCAGGGCAGGGCCACAGGGCACACCGGTGGCTGGCCTATCCCTCACTCCTGTCCCATCTCCTGGGGTTCTGTCTAGGTGGAACTTGGTATGTGGCACAGGGCTGGGGTCGGTGCACCATCCTGGTGCCCCAGGTCGCTTCCTGGTCTCCCCCATCCCCTGGCTGAAAGCCTGCCCCGTCCAGGCTGGTGCCCACTCACCTGGCAGGGATGGGCCGTACTGCCACTGCTTCCCAGACCCCAGCAGAGCTGGCCCTGGACGCCCTCTCAGCCCCTCATTTCCCTTCCTTCTCCCTCCAGTCCATCCAGTAGCCCCCAGGTCTGCTCTGGGATTATTCTGGAGCTCTGAGTGCTTTGGGCCCTGATAAGTCTACACTGCAGGATCCAGAGCCCCTGAGCAGCAGAGATGGGGCAGTGTGCACCCAGGATGAAAGGTTCCCAGACAGGTGCCACCTCCAAACCTTCTCAGAGGTACTGATTTGGGCGGACAGGCAGAGGGCCGGCCATACTCCACCCAGAGCATGCACATGAGGCCTCCTTCCATCCAGCAGACCCTCAGGGTTCTGTGTGCCCCAAACAGAGAAGAAAACGAGGCTCGGGCTGGTGCGGACTCAGGGTCAGGGCCAGCCCCACTTGCTCACATCAGAGCAGGCCCAGCCTCTCCCCACGGCCACTGAGTCGACTGATGTCGCTGTGCACCCGACCCAGCCATGTGTGGCCATCCCCAGGGCCTCTGGCCTGACACATCCACTGCCCCAGGCGCCTGGCACCCTCCGGTCCCCAGGGAGGGGCAGGCCCTGTGCATTCCCAGGCGCCGGCTCTGGCCCAGGCATTGACCACGCCTGGCACTGCACCTGCTCCCACCCTGGCCGGAAATGCAGCATGGGCTGGTGGGGGGGGGGGAGGCAGCTCCCTGAAGAGGCCAGAGAGCTCTGTGGGCAGTCGGGGACAGTGCCCTTCAAGGAAGAAGGGCTGGGCTGCTCCTCCGTGACCCAGACTGGCTCCTGCTCCTCTCTGTGCCTCCATTTCCCCAGGTGTCACAGTCAAGGTTCCTGGGTGTCAGCGGCAACACACTCCACCCACAGAAGCAGGAATGAGTTGACCAGAACAAGGATGAGCCTCTCGAGGAACTGAGAGAAGGGAGAGCTGGGACCCTGGGGGGAGGGGAAGAAGGGTCACTCCTGAGACAGAAGGAGCCCAGCTGGCAGCACTGAGGCCTGGACACCATGCTGTGGCAGGGACATGTGTGCAGTGCACTCCCTGAGCTCACAATACGTGCTGGCATTCAGCCCTGGCCAGGGTGGGCAGCCAGCATCACCCTGGGCCTGCAGCCACAGGACTCTCTGCCCCTGGCCACAGCTCCGCAGGGGCTTCCACCGCCACTGTCATGTTGTGTGCTTTTCTTTTTTTTTTTTTTGCTTTTTTGGAGACAGGATCTCGCTTTTGTAGTTCAGGCTGGCCCTGAGCTCACTATGGTGCCCAGGCAAGCCGCCGCAAACTCAGCAATCCTCTTGTCTCTGCCTCCTGAGTGCAGGGATTACAGGCGTGAGCCACCACATCGGGCTTTGTGGTATGCGGTGTTGATTGTTGGTGGGCGTGTCTCCACGCCCAGCATTATATGTGGTTTCTGGGGATCAAACTCAGGTCCTTGCGCTTGCGAGGCAGGCGCCGGAACCACTGAGCTAACCCTCCGGCTCTGTGCGCTTTTCTTAAAAGGCTCCCTCCTCCAGCCTGATATCGTTACCATGAGTTTCGAGCAAGTTAGTGCACAATAGTCTGGTTTTCTAATGTTTGGTCCCACTATGGTCTCATTATATAGTCCAGGTTGGCCTGGAATTCACAGTGATCCTCCTGCCTCAGGCTCCCAATTGCTGAGAGTGCTCCCAAAAGCCACCACAACCAGCTGTCCTTCCACGTGACAGTTTTACACCCAGGGGAGGAGCAAACCAGGTGGGCTGCCTGACATGGCATCAGCAGGAAGCTCAGTGAGCTGCACAGAAACACCCATGGCTGCCCATGGCCGTTCACATTCCCAGAATTCGCTCTGTAATGTGAGAACAACTCATGGAAGTGACAACCACCACTCGCAGGCCTGGCCATCAGATGCCCCAGACCATCCCCAACTGAAGTCTTTCCATCAGTCAGAGGCCAGAACACAGGGTTGTGATGGAGAGTGCATGGGTCAGGGTGTGGCACAGTCCAGCAGGCCCGTGTCCTCATGGAGCTCACACTCTCCTGTGCACACAGTGAGGAAGAGCTCCTGCAGGCAGAGGAGGCTGCCATACCGTAGTCACAGAGGCCCAGCTGAGTGGGGAACAGCCACTGTGGCCACTGTGCGGTCTGGACTGGAGCGGAGTGTGCTGTAGGCTTGGTGGGGTTCTAGGAGGGCGGAGCCTTTAGGGGGTGGGGCCTAGGGGGAGGTCTTCAGGTCTTTGGGCTGTGGCCTTCAAGGCAGAAGGACCTCAGCCACCATTCCTGTCTCTGCAGCACTAGGGTAGAGCCTAAGGCCTCTGCACTGAGCTACATCCCCAGCTCTTGTAATTTTTATTTTGAGACAGGGCCTCCTTAACTCACTAAACTGCTGAGGCTGGGCTAGAACTTGTCATCCTCTTGCCTCAGCTTCTCAGAGTGCTGTCTCTCCTTCTTACTTTTGCCCTGACACAGGCCTAAAGTAATCAGTCCAGCACAGCCACGATCTCTAGATCTAAAAGCCTAAACTGCCTCCTTCTCAACCTGAATCAGCTTGTCTCAGGGAGTGTGGGTGACTGAAAGCCGACCCAGGGACCCATGAACCCAGGCCAACACCACTGCCAGGGACAGATATGCCCCCCTGTCCCGGGTCAGGAATTCACGTTAATCTCCAGGGGCAGGGCCTTGGGGGTGTATGGTAAGGCACTGGCAGCTGCAGAAGGAGAGGACAGCTGGCCTGTACTCGGTGGGAGCCCCGCACCAGGGGAGGGTGCAGCACGAAGCCTCCCTTGATGCCCAGAAGGTGCTGGCATCAGTGGGCAAGTGCACCCCCCACCCTGGCCCTGTGAGGTGAACCGACCGATCTCTGTGTCAGCCATGGTCCTGTCACTGGGACGCAAGACCTGAAGCCCTCAGCTTAAAGGAGAGGAGATGCAGGTTAGGTCACAGCTTCAGAGGTTCAGTCCACGGTCAGCTTCCCCCAGGCAGGGTGTCATGGCAGAGGAAATCCTTAGTTCACAGGGCCAGGGAGCAGATCAGGGGAGCAGCAGCTGACAGGAAGGGCCAGGGACCAGACACTGACGCAAGGCTACACTTTGAGAGCATCCAGAGACAACCAGGGCTGTCCTCCACTAGCCTCAAGGTGTTTTTAATCCAGTCAGGTTGACAGACCACAATTAACAGCCATAACTCCTATTTCTTATAAATGATCTGACCTCAGGGAATTTGTTATAGTAACAAATAATGAACTAAGATAACCATAAAGAACATTATTACAATAAATGTGAAAAATTTCACAAATCCATAAAACTATAACGTCCTAAGGTGGCTTAAGAAGAAATAAAGTCCCATGGGCTGGAGATTTAGCTCAATGGTTCCAGCGCCTGCCTCGCAAGCCCAAGGCCCTGAGTTCGATCCCAGTAACCACATACAATGCTGGGTGTGGTGACTCACGCCCACCAGCCATCAATACCACATAACCACAGTGCTGGGTGTGGTGGCTCACGCCTGTAATCCCAGCACTCAGGAGGCAGAGGCAGGAGGATTGCTGAGTTCCAGGCTTGCCTGGGCACTACATAGTGAGCTCAGGGCCAGCCTGAACTACAAAGTGAGACCCTATCTCAAAAAAAAAGAGGAAGAAATAAAGTCCCTAACCAGTCCTATGACCATTTAAGAGCTCAAATGAGTACCCAGAATCAACCTGTAAAGAAGACACGAGGCTGGCTGGCCCATCAGAGGATTCAACCAAACATTGAAAAAACTGCTCATTCCATGATTTGCAGATGCTCCTAGGAATGGTGATGAAATAACATCCCTGACTGCATCAAATGGCCCTGGATAACGGCTATTCAAATACAAGAAGAGATAGGCCAGACTCAAGACCATAAACATAAAATTCTACACAAAATGCAAATAAATCAAAAAAGGCAAGAAAACACAAAAGCTTGTGCCTGCCCTGTGAGCTGGCCACACGCAGGGCCAACCAGAGAGCTGACTTGAGCAGGTGTGGTGGGATGTGGCTCAGGGCAGTGCTTTCCTAGCTTCAGGGGGAGGCACCAGGGCCACAGAGAGCAGTCATGGGCACAGGGAGATGGTCACTCTCTGCCCTCTGGGGCTACCCAGGCTTTGCTGAGTGCATGGTGCGACAGGGGCTCCCCTGTGGGCTCGATCAGCTCTGGGACCCCAAGGCCCCCACATCACAATGTGGGGTGTGGGAGGGCCTGCTGGCCAGCGCTCTCAGAACCTGGCTGCCCTCAGCGATCGCCTGGCCAGCATGGCCTCTGCCTATGCTCTGCTCTCCCCTCAGTGGCCAACTGTGGTGCATGGATCCTGCCACTGACCAGGGCATCCAGGAAGGCTGTGGTCAGCACCTCTCCACAGGACCGGCTGCAGGCAAGGGCCAGTGCAGTGCACTGTCCACACCAGCACCCTCAGCAGACCAGAGCTTGGAAAGCACCGAGGGCCGCAGGCAGGAAGAGCCCCTAGCGTCCAGCTCGGGGAGCACTGGACCGTCACCTGGGTGGCTTTGTGGGGAGCAGAGGGGTTAAGGTTAGGGGAGTGAGCGATTAGAGATGGTGCAGCACAGGGACATTGCCAGCATGGGCCCTGGCAGACCAGAGCAAGTGGAGGGGCCTGTCCTGGGCAGGCCCTGAACTCGGTGTCCTGAACTTAGCTGTCCTCTCCCTGCTCCACAGCTCCATGTGGCACCATGGAAACTGCTTGCCACTGTCTGCGCCTTGTGTCCCTGTCACCCCACGCCAGGGATCTAGGGACCCCGGGCAGACACAGCTGCTCCCGCGGGCAGGGCACTGTGGCAGCCCTGCCCCGATCCCCTCCTCCTCAGTGCAGGACGAGCAGCCACTGCCCAGCGAGCTCAGCACACGCAGCACTGCTCCTGTTGATCCCGATGGGTGACTCCCTGTCCCCTTCAGCACAGTCACTGCCAGGTCAAGCTGCCACGAGGCCATATGACCCGTGGCAGTGCTGGACGCTGTCTTCCTCCAGGCTGACATTTCTCACATGGCTTGCCTGAGGGTCTGGACTGGGTCTCTGTCCTGCTCTGGGACAACCCAGGGTGTGGGCCCTACCGTGACCTGCCCAGGTGGCTCTGGAGGGACCTGGCATCAGTCCTCTGCGGGTCCCCATCTCATAGAGCTCAGCCCAAGGTGGCCTGGGAGGCAGTGGTGTGGCCAGGTCTCAGAACTGTCTTTATTGCCAAGGCAGACAGGGGTGTGAATGCAGGTCGTGCCCTGCCCAGGGCCTAGGAGGGGGGCATTGGCCGCTTGGCAGGCTGAATCCGGTCAGTGATCCAGTCTACATAGTTGACCACGCGGGTATAGACGCCTGGCTTGTTGAGTTGCCCGCAGCCGTCACCCCAGCTGATGATGCCGTACAGGTAGGCCACCCCATTCTTCTCACAGGCCAGGGGCCCACCTGAGTCCCCCTGGGCAGAGACAAGGCTCAGGACCGCCCTGTCTAGCCCCAGCATGCACCGAGCCCTTGGGACAGCGGACTCAGGGGTGATCTCCTGGCTGCCAGGACAGTGTTCCACCACACTGCCCGGCCTGCACCGCCAGCAGCACAGCACGTGCCTCAGCTTGGCCCTTCTCCAGCCCGCAGCATGACCCACAGGCCCACAGTGGGCTGTGCCCGGCACAGACTTTCCTGCTACCTGACTCACCTCCTTGCCCCCAGAAAGGCCCTGGTCGTGCCCAGGTGCAAGTCCACGCTCCTCTGCCACACAACCCTCACTGACTCCCCAAGCACAGCGGGCTCCAGGGCTGAGCCTGCCCACTCTACTCCTCTGAGTTGTGCCACCACGCAAGAGAGAATTGACCTCTGGGGCTTAGTTTCCCCATCTATAAAGTGAGGCATGTTGTGGGTAGCGCCTGGCCTGGCTGATCGGCAGTCTATTGACAGGAGTCCCGGCCGCAGCTGTGGCCTGTCACAGGGCCCTCACCAGGGCCTGCTTTGTCCTTGTGCCTCTGCGTGCCCATCTTTGGCCTCAAGCTTCACACTAGGCATCTGTGCTGGGGTGTTACAGAGACCCCCACAGCCCTGGTGCAGCAGGCCTGGCTCCCCACCTGGCAGGCGTCAGACTTGCAGTCAAAGTAGCCGGCGCAGAGCATGTTGGGGCTAATGTCGGCCCCGTACACCTCAGGACTACTGCACTTGTGGTCGGCCACGATGGGGACCAGCGCCTCCCGCAGGGAGCTAGCATAGCTGTGCACTGAGGGGACAGAGCTCTCTCAGGGCAGGGCCCCCAGTGCACAAGGCACCCCAGCCCTGGCCAGCCACTCACACTCGTCCGTGTGGCCCCAGCCTGAGATCTGGCACTTGTGCCCTGCGGGGAAGGAGCTGCCAGCCTCGGGCAGACAGATAGGCTGCACAAACTGGGATCGTACGGCACAGCGGTGGCCCTTCTTTCTCAGCCGGATCAGAACTGGGGTGAGGTCAGAGGTTAGCCTGGGCCATGGCGGCAAGGACAGAGCCCATCCTGTGGGAAGGCCCTGGACCCCCATTTCCTCCCTTGGGATCTGTGGCCCAATCATCTCCCCGAGGAGCCCCGGCTCACCGAGGTCATGGTCGCTGGGGTGGAACACCGAGTACAGGGGGTAAGGGATGTATTTCTCGATGGCAAATGTCTGTGTCACGTCTGTTGTGCGGTTGAAGAAGTGCTGGCCCAGCACCACTGAGACGCTGTCCCTGGGGGGGCTGTAGCAGGGGCTGGTGGCGCACGAGACCTGCCCTCTCCTTTGGTCCTTCAGCCAGCCATCCTCACCCCACCATGTCCACCCCGAACAGCCCCCCATTTCTGCAGGGTAGAGCCAGGCCCCTGGGAAACCCTTCTGCCTCACCTATGCCTCAGTTTCCCTCTACAAGGAAGGACCTGAGCCCAGCAGGCACAGACTGGAGCAGGGGCTCCCACGCATGGCATCATGGAGCCCCAGGCTCTGGCTGAGGCAGGGTCCTCCCAAACTGCTGGCCCAGGCGGCAGCCAACCTCCACCCACCTGGGTTCCTGGAGACCAGTGCCCAGCACAAGGCTAAGCACCAAGGCCAGGTGGCCAGCAGGGATGACAGGAAGTACATGACACGGCCACCAAGGAGTGGAGGCTGGGTGCATGGTGACAGCAGGGTAGGGATGACAGTGGGGATGCGGGCTGGGCTGGGACCCCTGCCCACCTGCTGGAGAAGCAGTGGGCAGCAGACACCACCCAACAGGTGTGGATGAGGCTGCCTGCACAGAAGCCATTCCCAATGTAGATGGAGGCCAGCCAGGGGTGCGAGCCCGGGAGTGAGGATGAGCCACCAACAATGCGCGGCCGCAGAAACGTCCTCTTCTTGTGCCTCCTGCCGCAGGTCGGCCGTGGGGCCGGGGTCGCCTCGGACAGCATGGCCAGGACCTCCGGGGATGGCAGATGGACTCGGGCCAGGGACTCTGGAGGCAGAGGTCACAGGTCACCTCCAGGTCGCAGGACAGAGCCATCTGGACCTCTGGCCTCTTCTGGGCCAGTCCTGCCCAGGCACTGGCTCATTTTGAGCCCGTTTCCCTCTCTGTAGTGGGACTACAGAACATGCTGTGAGGTGTGTGCAGGGCTGGGTAGCCTGCACACGGAGGTGGTCAGACCTGCAGCAAGACACCAGATCCAATGCCATCGTGGCACCAGAGCTCTCTGCCCCTCCAGCCGCCTCCCGAGCCCTCACCGCAGGCCGCCAGATGGCAGTACTCCCAGGAGAGTGCATGGTCCTTCACCACATAGCACCAGGGCTTCTCATCCTGGTCTGGGTTCCTGGAGGGCACAGGAGTGGACAGGGATGTGGGTATAACCACATGGGGCCTCTTCCCTGGCACTGGACAGCGGCCCAGACCCACACAAGCTCCCGTGTGCCGACCGGCAGAAGGCGTGGGGCCCCAGGCCCAGTGAGGCAGCGGCGCTGACCGAGTCCACGTGCAGCTCCTGGTAGAGCAGGTCTGAGTTCCAGGGCAGGCAGCCCAGGCCCGAGGCTGCCGTGCTCACCACACCACGGTACTCGGTGCCATTTCCCACAAAGCAGCGCTCAGAGGGCACTATGGGTGGCAGGGTGGGCATGAGGCCAGGTAGTGAGGCTGGGCCCTGGGCCCTCACACTGCCCCCAGGCATCTGCGTGGCTCACCGATATTGCAAAACCGTCCTGCATATCCCAGTGGGCAGGCACAAATGCTGGTCCCGGTGCCCACGATGAGGTGGCAGGTGCCTCCGTTCAGGCATGGGCTATTCAGGCACGCTGGGGAGGCTCAGCAGCTAGGCCTGGGCCTCAGGGATCCCTGTGACCTGTCAGGACCCCGGGCATCCCCCACTGCCCAGCACCCCGAGCTAGCACGCAATATGTACCTGTGTGACGGGTGCCTTCGCAGTGCACCTGGCCCCCCTCACAGTGACACTGCTCCACGCGGCCCTGGTGCACACGAGCCCAGCGGTCACCCAGCTCCAGATACTCGTGGCGGGTCTCATCAAAGCATTTTGCTGGGAGTCGCACAGTGAGCCTCACTTCCGCTCCGTGGCCAGGCAGGCCCCGCCCACACAGGCAGCTCCTCCCACCCGCGCTCCTCCCGGCGGCCCTGGGGCTCCAGGCCCTCACCCGTGCCGCAGTCTCTGCCTGTGAAGGCTGGGGGGCAGGTGCAATGGTAGGATGTGCGGTCCTGGGGGCTGGAGCAGGTCCCCCCGTGGAGGCAGGGCTCAGAGGCACAGGGGTCCAGGGCGACTGCGGACGGGGGCGGGCGCGGGGGTCTTCAGGGCTCCGCGTTCCCCAGAGCAAGTCCCCAAAGGAGGGACAGGCTCTCGTTCAGGGCCCTCCCCAGGCCTGGGCAGGTGGGCCCACATACCCGCATTTGACGTCCTAGCAGCCCTATGGCTACACTACCAGACCGCTCAAACCTGCTGTGCGCCTTACAGCCCCACCCACCCTGGCCCAGGCTGTGGCCACAGGGCCGGGCTGCACCACCAGAGGGCACTGTGACCACCCCTCGGCCGGGAGAGGACAGGTCCCTTGGCTGCTGGCAGTGCGGACTCAAGGGGGCCCCTCTGCCACTTCAGGTGGGACCCTCGTGCCCACCAGGCCAGCACTGTGTCCCCATGGTCTCTGCCCACTCCCCATTCTGATCCTGACGCCCATCCCACCCGTCTGAGCCTGGGACCCAGATGCCCCACGACATCCACCTGGGCCCTGCAGGGCGGCAGCAGTCTCCACACAGTAGCCCCAGGCCCTGTCCCGGTCATAGTTGTGAGTGGTCGCACACCTGGGAACAGACAGCGTGGGGGCTTGGAGGTCCCAGCATGACCCCCAGAGCACTCTGGTCACTCTGTCTACCATCTAGGGCCCCCACGACCCACCACTTCCTGTGAGCACTGCCCTCCAGAGTGCAGGCATGCAGCATGCGGCCACCGTAGCGGAACGGGAACCTACAGGGCTGCCCGGCCTCCGTGAGCACTGTGGGGCGGGAGGGCACAAAAGGGTCAGGGCCTCCCACTCGTGCACCCCAGTGCCTACTCCCAGCCCACCCTGTCAGCTTCCCTTATCACACTATGCACCCCAACCTACCAGGTGTGTCTGAACCCTACCCACCTTGACCAAGGCTGCTGCTGGAAGAGACCACGCTGTATGGGCCAGAGTGCTCCCTACCTTGGGGTCTTTCTGCCTCCACCTCTCTCTCTAAAGCACTCCTTGCTGGAGTTTTGGGGGTCACCAAGCTCACAGGGATGGGGGGGGCTCCAAGAGCAGCTGTGGCACGAGGTCCTGAGGGCTCTGTGTGGTTCTAGGAGCCAAAGGGGTGGCAGTGGTGTCCGCTGGATGCTGCCCACACTCAGGTCCCACATGGGGCCTGTGTCTGGGTGTCCCGAGGGCTCTGCAGGCCCTGTGCTGGGCCTGGAGCTCAGGGCTGGCTGGGCTCTCCGCCTCAGCTCTGGGTGGGGGTGCAGGAAGACTTAGGAGACCCCACTCTCCTCTTCAGGCATCACAGCCTACGGCCCCAGGAGGCCCCAGCCAGGCCAGCCCAGCAGCCTCTCACTTCATGCCACCATATCTGGGGGCCTGCCCCTGCCCTATCCCAGGAACCCATGGGGCACACGCTTGGAGGGACGAACTCACCTTGTCAGCCTGGGGCTGTGCTCCCCAGGGCAGCAGCAGCAGAAGCAAGAGGAGTGGGCACAGCCTGGGTGGGGGGCAGGGCCCAGGGCCCCAGGCCCAGCACTCCATGGCTCCTCAGCGGCAGTCAAGGGCAGCTGGAGGGGGTGGGCAGGGCGGGTCAAGGACAGGCGGCAATGATTAACCAGCAGCCTGAGGCCCCGAGGAGGGGCCATACCCCGCACCCTGTCCCAGCTGCCACACACCCTGCCTGCCAGGGCACAGTGGTTCTGTGCTGCCTGGACCTGATTATGCCAGGCTGGGAGCCTCTTCCAGGTGGACCCCTGTCCAGTACCACCCCTGCCTGGCCACAGCCTGGTGTCCGTCTGTGAGCCTGTCACCCTGCATGAGAGCCAGCACCATCCCACCCTGGTGGGCTGGGCAGAACGAGAGTGGCTGTGATAGCCCCAGGATGGGACCCCCTGCTGTCTCCCTGTCCCCTGTCCTAGTTCAGGGTGTCCTGGGCCCCGGCCACCCTCTCCCTGCCCTGCCTATCCTTGGAGGTCTGTTACTATAGGTTGGGTGACCTGTTGGGGCCCCCCAAGGGGCAAAGCACCCCCATCGTGTTTGACTCGAGGCTGGGCATAGCTCTCTCAGGACCCCCATTCTGAGTCAGTGGCCCCACAGGCATGGTGGGAGGGGTCTCAGCCCCCAGTGTGGTACAGACCTGGCACAGAGTTGTCTTGTTGGGTATGCAAACCTTCACTCTCTGGACCTCTGCTTTTCTCTGTGCCAGAGTGGAACAGTGAACTCTGGGTAAGTGCCAAGCTAGGCACAGTGGTGCTGGTGCTGATGGGTGCTTGGTACAGGTACACTGCACATGGGTGCTGGTCTCCTTTTCCTATTCTCATCCCCCCCACTTCCTGCACACCTGGGCCCAGAGCCCGGAACCTCTGCTGAAAGCGCCCTCCCAGGACAATGCTCAGGCCCAGCTCTCATAAAGTCCCAGCAGGTGTCCTCAAAGACTTTATTGGATGGCATCAGTGCCGAGGGGCAGCATAGGGCTGGCAGGGGACGAAGGCACCCATCTTCCCTGCGGCTCCTGAGGCTATGACCTCCACATGTCTGACACATCAATCAGGGTGCCACCAGGGTCCTCATGAGGTGCAGGTCAGGCCGGAAGGGCAGCTTCAGACGAAGGTAGCATGGTGGGCACTCGACTTGGCCTTGGTGGGCTGCCTGGGTTCAGGGCTCTGGCTAAGGTGGTCTGATGCTGGGTCCCCAGCCAGCCTTGTCCTCCCAGGGCCTGGCCACGCTCTGGATGTCACACCAGCAGCGAGGTCCACATCGAAGACCCTGCTGACCGGGAGGCCTTGGCTGCCACGGGCCCCACCTCCTATCACAAGGAGAAAGAGACTGTTACCTGCTCGCCCAGACCTGCACCCCAAACGTATCAGGGTCCCCAGCCTGGGCTGTGGATGCCTTGGCAAAGCAGCCACACACCATCCAGGGCACGTATGGCCAGGACAAGGAGAGCGGGGTACTGGGGCCCCACGAAGGCCCGGGCACAGTCAGGTGCCTGTCACAGCCTTCCCCAGCCCCGAAGCTCCTGGGCTGGGGGTCTCTCCAGCCTCAGGGACTGCTCTGCCCAGAGACCTCCAGGGTCTCCTGCAGCCCGAGGGCGATGAGCTGTCCCCGAGGAGGGTCAGAGTGAGCAGAGTAACAGAGCAGGGTTCCACTTCTGGGCAGAAGCGGAAGGGGGAGTGTTGGGGTTCGGCGGTCCCCAGACTCTCCATGCCCCCTCACCCGCTCAGCACCTGCTGAGGCCCCGGCACCTTGCCCTCCCGGCCTCCAGTCCTGGCCACCTGTCCTCTACCTGCCTGCCTGCCTGGGGTCACCTCCCCCCTACAAATCCTGGGACCGTCACCCCACATCTGCCTCTGCCCATCACTGCTCGTCTCTGCCTCCACCCCCTAGCTGTCATGTGCAGCGCCCCTCAAGGACTGACCCAGGGCAACCTGCGCAGTGGGACAGGGCCCAGGAAGCCCTGCTGGGTCACCGTGTGGCTTCTGTAAAGTGGGGATTGGGGACTCGCCATCACCCCAGGGAGCAGCAGGGACAGGAGCAGGGACATGGGGTCCCACTCCACCCCTCTGGTCTCAGCTTTCCCGGCTGCAGCAGGGAGGTCCTGTTGGGTAAGGTGAAGACACTGCTGGCCTGTGCCCTGACCCCACGCACCCCGTCACACCCAGCCTCATGCACCTCGAATTGGCTTCCACCGGGCCTTGAAGACAGTGCACAGCCCTTGCTGAGGGACAAGGAGCCGGGAATGAGGCGAGCACAGCACCTTGGCCGGAAGCTCCTCCCAGTCAGTCTCCTACTCACTCAACTGCACTGTGCTAGGGGCTGCTGGGACCTAGGCTTGCCCGTCCCCTGCATGCCACAGGCCTAGAGCTGGGAGTGGAGAGAAGACAGCCTGCTGCCTGCTCTAGCTGTCCCGCCCAGCCCCACAGCTGTGGGAGCTCAGGCCTCTTGGCCCTAGAGAGCCTGGGTGCTTAGGACAGTGTGGGACAGCTCCTGCAGGGCCAGGAAGTCACGGGGACAGTGACCACGGCCCAGGCCTCCACGGCCTCCAGGCTTGCTCTACTTCCCAAGAGCAGAGTGGCTCAGCCCCACCCCAGGCCTGTGCCTGGGGCCCTGCCCACTACCTGCACCTGAAGGCCCATCTTCCAGCTGCAGCCCTTGAGAGAAGGAGCCCTCTGGTCCTCCACCCTGCCTAGCGTCCCGAAAGTTTTCGCTCCAGGCTAGACAGGTCACAGGGACGCTGGACACAGTCTGGCTCTGTAGGACACAGCTGTCCACGGGGCCCAGCCCTGATGCCCATTCCTCTGCCCCAGTCCACAGGGACACAGTGTCTCTGTGCTCCTGTGTGCCCTTGCCGTGCCCTGTCCTCTGTGGGGACAGGAGGCCCAGGTTCATACAGCTGGAGAGTGCTGGGGAGGCTCAGAGCAGGGCGCGGAGGCCAGGCTCCTGCTAGTACCCGCCTTGGCCTTTCACGGAGGCCTGGAGCTCCGCGAGTGTCCTCTGCCTGGGTCCCTCCTCTGGGCACTCTGGGGCCCTGGCCACCTTCCTGCAGGACCTAGCTCAGGAAGGGGTGGGGCTAGGCCAAAGGTTCTCAGGCAGTGGTGGGTGGCTGTAACCCAGCAGGGCAGAGGGCTGCACAGGGACCAGGAAGGTGAGGGGTTACCAAGGAGCAAGATGGCACACTAGGGGGCCCAGGGCCAGGACCAGGGCGGCACTGGTCACTTGGTGCAGGGACGGCAGGTGGGGGTGTTGGGGCACAGTGCAGTCAGGTGAGGGGTCATCCTGGGCTTCCACAGGGTAGGACCAGGGTAGGTCCATTCGACCCAACTGCAGGCAAGGCCCAGCACTTGCAGGACGTGCTCTGGGCAGGGTGCTGTCCTCCTGAGGACTTAGCCGTGGTGTTCTCCGTTCAGCAGACTGGCACAGTGGCAGGGTGAGAGGAGTCTGGCCACTTTGTGGGGCATTGGCCTGGGCATCCCTGAGTTCATTCCTAGGCCTCAGGCTCCTGGCAGGTGACCATGAATGGGGACAGCCTCCCGGAGAGCCACTCTAGGACCTGACACACCCCTATGGGGACCCCAGTACCGAGACATGGGACAGGAGGTCTCCAGGCTCGAGCTCTCAACCTGGCCACCACCCTGACCAGCCCCACCCTCAGCCTAGACCCTCCATTCAGCTTCCAGGAGCTCATGGCAAGTGGGGCCTGGGGTCTGGGGAGAGGACAGCAGATGCCCCAGGCTTGGTGACAGCCAGGTGCTCCTGAGCATGGGGCCCAGCAGAACCCCTGAGGGTAGCATGTAGACAGGCAGCCTGCAGGGCTGGGGCTAGGCCCCAAGGCACAGGACTCAGACACAGGGGCTACCAGCCTAGAGGACCCAGACTGTTTCTAGACATGCCCACGGCAGACACAGTCCTGTGGGACTGTTCCAGGACTCATGCCCTGAGACACTTCTGTCCTTTGTGAAATGCAGAAAGCACTTCTGGCCAGGGCTTCAGACAGCTGCCTGGCGCCATAAGGTCACACACAAGGTTTTTCCTACCACAAGGTAACCTGGATGTTGTGTCCAGATATGCACACAGCACAAGCCTCCAAGGGCTATCTTGGTCCCAGTGGGTCGCCTGGCAGTCAGTAGCTGATGGGGAGATGCCCTGTGTCCAGGACTCTGGAGGATTTTATTTTTTTTTCAGTAATAAGGATCAAACTTGTGCCATTGTGCTTACAAGGCAGAGGCAGTAGCACTGAACTAAATCCCTGGCCCTAGGGGGGCTCTTGTTCCCTCAGCCAGACACCTCCTTCATAGGTACCCTGGAGCATGTGTTTCGCACCTGGGATGATGGAGGTGGTGGCCACTACATCAGTAACAAGTGCTTCAGGGCAGCCCTCCATCAGTCAGGGCATGGCTGAGGGGCTGAGGGATGCTGCCTTCCACCTTCTACATTCAGACAGCAGGAAAACAGCTCCCCACCAGGAGTGCAGAGAGGGTGCTGACAGACAGATGAAGCTCAGAAGGCACAATGGCCAGATAGCCAGACAGGCAGGCCCACATGGCAGGTGCTTATAGCAAGAGACCCTCCGGCAAGAGCCAGCTTCTCCAGCCCTCACAGGCAGGCTGGCACCTACAGGAAGGCTGCAGGGCAGCAGTGTGCAGCCACCTCAGGTCACTGGGCATGAGCTGAGGAGCTACTGCAGACCCCTCCCGTGCCAACACTCCTCCAGGACAGAGAGCAGTGACCAGGAATAAAGGGCCCGTGCCTCTGTGCCACCCTCCCTTTCTGCCAGGCAGCCTATGTGCCTGCTGCTGCCCAGCCTGCAGCCTGGGGTAAGCTGTCACCATGCAGTGACCGCCTGGTCTGGTTGCCCAAATGCAACCAAGCCACACAGCCACAAGGGGGCAGAAGGGCTCCCTGCCCAAGGGCAGTGCTGCCACTGGCTGAGGAACACCCCAGGGGCCATGGGCTCCCTGCTCTGGTGCCAAGGCCTCTGTGCCCTCATAGAAGACCCTGCCTGAGCTGCGTTCCCACTGCTCCTGGGGACCAGGACAGAGCCTAGACGAGGACAGACACGGCTGCTCATTTCCTGTCATGATGCCTTTGCCGCACATGCAAGGCATGAGAATTCAGTGAAGTGGATGGGATATTGTTTAAAGTCCCCTATTAAGGTAAAGACATTTAATTTCCTCAAAGTGTAAAGTAAAATTAGTCTTTCATAGGAGAAACACATTTCAATGGAAGAAGAAAAGAGTTTGAAGCAGTCTAGTGAGGGGTGAGAGTTTATTACTGTTGAAAGAACAGACAGAGGACACAGGTAGAAACCACACACAAGCATCAACACAGGCACAGAGGACAGCATGGCCACCAGAGCTGTTGCCTGCTACTCACGGCCTGCTTGCCCAAGTGCCCGGCATGTGCAGATACAGGGGCATGCATCAGGAATGGCTGCCTGCAACATCTGGGGCCTCCTGGGGCACCTGAGAGCACATCACGGCCCAGACACCAGTGGAGGTACCCCTCCACACGCTCTAGGAAACCTGTGCTGAAAGGCTCCCACCTCCCCAAAGGCAGCCCCTGCATGCCCAGCCGTACATCTAGGGCATGGCTTCTGGGGCTTTGCTGCCTGGCTGTGCCATCCACCGCCATGCACACTAAATGCCACTGCTCCACACCAACATGGGCTGTGCAAAGGGCAGTGGGTACCACTGAGGTGGTGGTGGTACCTGCCAAGGGCCCTGTCTTCCGTGGCCACAGAGCCTGGGCTACTTGCTCAAGACAGATATTGTGTTTTGTCACCTTGAGTCTGAGACACGACAGTGCCACCTCTGCAGGGTCAGAGGAACAAGCACATGCTTAGAAGCCCTGGCCACGGCCAGGGCGTCCTCTGGGTTTCAGGGCACCTGCAGGAGCTGCTCACACTGGCCCCTCTGTCCGAGCCCTCCAGGACCACCCTGGGGGGGCCCTGCCTTCCACAGAAGGCACCATGGCTGTCAAGTGCTACAGCGGAGGCAGCATCCCATGGAGGGCATCACCAGAGGGCACTCACAACTGTGTCCTCACTGGACACAAGTCCCCACACCGTGGGCAGTGGACAGTGGGCAGAATAGGGCTGGGGTACAGGGTCAGAACCCAGAGGTACCTGCTCTCGGAGGTCCCAGCACATCCTGGGGGCTGGGGGGTGGTGGCAGCAATGTACTGTTGGGGCTGCTGATGTCCCCCTCCCCCACCAGGGTCAGGTCGGCCCCGGACTCGTCCTCCGTCTGGATGCCCCCGGTCTCAACTTCTCGAGATTGCCTCCTCCAGACCTGTGTGGTGCCCTCCTGCACCTTCGGCCCAGGTAGGGTGGCCCCAGAAGCCCCAGGGAGGCTGTGCACTGAGCAGGGGCTATGGGCCGAGCCGGGGCTCTGGGCCGAGCCAGGGCTGGTGGCTGGGCTGTCGCTGGGCAGGGATGTCTTCTCCCTGCTGTGGCCTGTCGTTTCAGGTCTCTTGCTTAAGCCCTTGGCAGGGGCTGGGCCACAGAGGGCGAGTTCCGTGGAGCCAGGAGGTAAGCGGAGAAACTCAGGCAATACCAGATCTTCCTTCCTTAGCAGCCCACGCTGGTCATCTGCTCTGTTGCTCTGAGCTTTGGAAATGAGCTCAAAAAACTCTATTGGAAGAAAGCCCACATTGACCACATCTTAGAGAGATTCACATGATGCACAGTGCAATAGGGCTCTCGCCCTGGAAGCATCGTGCAGGCATCACCGTGTTGAGCTGTGCTGTAGGCCAGCGCAGGTGAGCTTGCATGTAGGGCACCCCCAGCCCCCCCACACAACAGTCCTTCTGTGTGAATAGTAGCTCCACGCCCCCTCAGAGCCACGCTGCAAAGTCCAGACCAGGAAGCCTAAAGTTCTCTCCACAGGTGATGTGTGTGGTGCCCATAGGTGCTGCCAGGGCCCAGGGCTTCATGACTGCTTGGTCCTGTCATGCCTGTGCTCGGCCCCTCCGAGGGCCAGACAAGGGCACCAAGGCCTCAGCTGCAGCCCTGACCCACATCTGCCTGGGGTCATATCCATCTGCCTCCAGGGTCTCTCTGGGGTGGAGGCTGGGCACCCACCAGGCCCCTGGAGGCCCAAGCACAGCACAGCCCATCCCTGGCTCTGAGCACCTTTTGGCTCCACTGGCCTGGGCCAAGCATTGCAACCAAGTTCTCTGGTCAAGTACAGGCTTCTGAGTGTAGCTTCTCTACACTCTCTAATGAAACTGCACTGCATGGAGCCTAAAACCCCGATTCCAGTCAGCCTCAGAAACACATGTGTCCGAGCGCACAGTCTTGGCCCTGCTGGTGCAGAGCCCGCTGTCAGGCCAGGGCTCCCGCCATGATGGCAGCCCTTGAGCAACGGCTGCTCACCAATTCCCCCAAGCCCTGCCTCTGAGCTCTTGCCAGGAAGAGAAGACCCGCTCAGGACTCATCTTCCCCTCATTCTCGGGCACCCTGCAGCTCTCTCGGGGGCCCTGGGGCAGTGGGCAAACCTTCCTTGGCCTCTGATGGCCAGCAGAGTCAGCACACCCACGCCTGCCAGGCTGGGACCCCACTTCCCTCTCTGCCTGTGGGGCCTTCTGAAACGTGGCACCCTGTGGCTCCCCAACCCCAGAGAACCCAGCTCATGTCGGGGTCGGGCTGTGGACGGGGCACAGGCTCAAGCGAGGCTGAGCTACGGGTTCCTGGGTCTCCGGGCTCTGAGGGAAGCCTGGTCTTGGTGTAAACAGGGTTTTGGGAAGTTACACAAGAGCGTCAGGGTGGGAAGGACTGCAGCTGCCAGCTGTGGACAGGGCAGAGTGGAAACCGGTAGTGCATTTACTGAAAAATGTGGAAGTTTTAAAAAGTACACATACCCTCTGCTTCGTCCAAATTAATTTTCTGATATTTTTTTTTCCCAATCCTTGCAATAGATTCTTCTCTCTTTGAAAGCCGGGGATCCCTAGCATTTTTTCCATTTTCTCCTTTTATTTTAATAGAATTAGACTTGCCTAGTGTTCTCTCCTCTCCCTGCATCGGAAGGAAAGCCACAGTTCCACTCACGTTTCAACATACGACAACATGCAAGGTATTGGTCACAGGTGAAAAGGCTGCCAGGCAGAGCACATGGGCACGGGACACACACGCACTGCAAAACCAACTGTAATGGCACAGGACAGAACAGTGCCCATGGCCCAGCCCCCCGGGAAAAACGGGCTGGGGTCAATGACTCATGGGCCGCGGGAGGCAGCATGGGCCTGTGCCACACAATGGTGACAAGCAGGCCCAGGGGAGTGGAGGGGCCTCCTTGCCCAGGTGGCAGATTAGGAGGGCAGAGAGCCACCCTGAAAGGGGCAGGACCAAGAGGGATAGAGACAGGCATGCGGGGAATTACCGTAGCTGAGCGGTTTCTGGGACCAGAGCTGGTGGTTGTGCTGGGCTTGGCCGGGATGCCCTCCTGTTTATCTGCAGATGCTAAACACAGAGGGGTGAGCTGGGACCCAGAGACTCTCCCGGTGCAAGGGCATCGGCTCCTCTGGCTCAGGCAGAACGGAGGGGCCTGAGTATTCGCCCTCCCTGTGTGAGGTGTGTGTACCAGCCAGCAGCTGCCCGACCCGCTGAGGCCGCAGGGGCACAGTTCTTGCCCTGTCCGGCTGGCTGGGTGTGTTCTAGAGGCTATTTGGCCTGCACTTCTGTGGGAAGAAGACTCTGCGAGCCCTGCTTCCCCCCAGCCAGTGCCAGGCTGGCCTCATGGAACCACGTCTAACAAACACTTGCCAGCCCCACCACCCAGGATCACAGTGCTCCCCACATACAACACGGGCCCCACAAGGGCACCTGCCACAGCTCCTGGGGACACGGGCCCAAGCCTGCTGGCTCTGGACTGTTCCCTCTACCTGACCCTGGGCTACATCTGGCAGCAGCTGCAAAGAGAACTTGCCCTGTGTGGATGCAGTGCCACCTGAGGACCCCATGCCAGTGCCCTGAAGAGGGGTGCAGGTTCCTGAAGCACTGGGGAGCCGCAGGGCTGAGCAAGGCTCCCAGCATCCAACAGCAGGGTTGTGGGAAAGAGCTCTGAGCCACCCACGGCTCAAGCCAAGGACAGCATAGCAGGCCACACACAGCCTGAGCCTAGCCCCTCACTGTACTCGGCCCAGCCCGTGTCCCCAAAGGGATGGTTCCAGGTCACAGCAGTAAGTCAAGGACCAGAGGATCCGGTCCCCAGGAAGAGGGCTCTGCTAGCACTTGTAGTTGAAGCTCTCCAATGCCTCACCATCTGGGAGAGCGGGTGGAACTGTCACCCACCTACAACTGAGAAGGGCATTTGTGCGTCCTCCACGATGGGGGACTTGGAGGGAGAAATGCTACATGCAGCGTCAAAGGCGTGAGGGTCCAGGCCCCGTGCAGACGCCCACAGTATGATATGGGATAGCACTGCCCACACCCGAGTAGCAGACGGAGCAGGATGAGCAGTGACACACTGTCCACCCACCTCTGCCTCTGGCAGGGTCCCTCTCCTCCAGGATGACTCGCTGTCCATCCAGGCTTGATATCGGGGCACCAAGGTCCAGGGGCTCCTTCTCTCCACTCTAGAAAGAGACAATACTCTGAGGACATCACCCAATTGGAACTTTCTGGATGGTTGGCTCACAGCTCTGTGGCCCTTTCCACTCATAACTTGAGGTAGTGGGGGGCCCCTTGGCATGGGCTGGAGATACCCCAGGCCACAGGGGGACCGTCTGCACGCAGGTGTGGTGCCACGCTCAGCTGTGAATGCAGGTCAGTGTAGACCACCAGGCAGACTGCTGCTCAGGGAGGGGCAGGGCCACCCGAGTCTGGGCTGCCCACTGGCAAGGATGGGTGCAGGCTGCTTCTGGGCCTCTGGGGTCCCAGGGTTCCCTCGGAAGGGCAGGGTCTTCCCTGAGAGCTGCCTGCATTAAGGAAGCAGCTCAGGCTACTCGTGAAGTGGGGTCTGTGAATAACTGAACAGAGGAAGAGGTTCTTCTTGTTCACGGTGAAACTCCTAAGCAATCCTGATGCCAGCTTCAGAGACAAGCACCCTAAAAATACTTAGAAACACACTCTGACAGAGGCAATGAAGTCAATGCCAGGCAGACGTTGGCCCCAAACTACCTTATCCAAGTCTGCACAGCACTTTGTGGCTGGTGCCCACTGGCCGGCTGCTGGACTCTCTGCCCAGGGGACAGGTTCGGTGGGTGCCTGTCCTCCTGCCCAGTAGTCCTCATCCCCTCATTCACATCACAAGGGATCAGCCCTATGTTCAAAAGCCGTTGGGGGCATTTCTGAGATGGGAAGGGGTGGGGAGCCTGGGAAGCCGACTATAACTGGCACTGCTTCCAGTCACACCTGCTAGCGGGGACCCCTCAGGCTCAGCTGGTTGCTTCTCATTTTGGTTTCCCTGGAGCAAAACCACATGACCATGTGAGTCCTTCCCCAGGACCAAGGTGCAAGCCAATGGCCACCCCTGCTCACCAGAAAGATGACCAGCCCTGCCACGTGCACGGTGCCACCTGGGAGGACAGCCAGCTGCCACTCACCAGCCTCACCAGCAGGTTCCCCAGGTCCAGACCGTACTTGGCCACCACCGGCCGCAGCACCTCCGTGACAGGTTTGGTGGGCTTGGCTTTTAGTCCCACGGAGCGGTTAATTGGAACAAGGTCCAGCCTGGGGTATGAACACATTCAGAGACATTTCTTTTTTCTCTTTTCTTTATTTTTTTTTTTTTGCAGTACTGGGAATTGGACTAGGGCCCTTGTGCTTACAAGGTAGGTGTAATACCACTTGAGCTTCATCCCCGGCCTGGACCCTCACATTCAGACACCCCAGGATAGAGACAGCGTAGAAGCAGGTGCAGCCTGAGCGGGGATCCAGACTAGCTGGCATTTAAGAGCTGGCAGAGCAGAAGATGTGGACCTCGCCAGCACCAACTGGCAGAGCTGTAGGCAGCCTGGTGTTGCTGTGTCCCCTGCCTACTCTGAGGCAGGAAAGGAAGGATACCCCTTGCCTTCCTCACCCTCCCAGGGCCCGGGAGCCACGAACAACCTGTTCTCTGGGCTGGCCCGGGACTCAGCCCAAGTGAGCGCTGCCCTCTCACCGAAACAAAGTGCGCTTCTCCAGGCGCAGGTCCCTTGACGCCAGGATGCTGCTGTCCTGGTGCAGCACTAGAGGCTGGGAACAGAGAGACAGGCTAGAGGTGCAGAACAGTGTGCAGTGGGCACACAACTATGCAGAACAAAAGAGCACCCTCAAAAACAGCCATGCGGGAGACTGAGATGAGCCCCAGGCAGCACCCGCAGTACCCTCCAACCCGAGACCCCGCTATGAGACCAGCCCGATGCTCCTCATGGCATGAGGGCACTGAGGAGGCCAAGGGAGGGTCCCAGGGGGGCCAGGGCACCATCACTTTCCGGCCCGGTGGTCTGTGTGGCCCAGTACCTTGTCCCCGCCCACCAGGAAGAGGTCCACCGCAGCCCCATTGATGCCATGCCGCTCACACAGCCCAGACAGGATCTCTTTGATGGAGAAGCCCGACTTGACGGCCACCACGCAGGATGTCCCATCCGGGAGGTGGATGCAGCAGTGCTTGACAGCCTTGTCCCTCTCTGGCACCAGGGTTCTGCAGGCCTCTGGCTGCAGGGCAGGGAGACGGGAACCCGTGGCATCATGGGGACACCTCCTTGGGGAGACGCAGCCAGCCTGGCCACATTGCAACACCCACCTGGGCCCTGCGGCTGCATGAGGGCTGGAGCCTCAGGGCCGACATGTCACTCGGTCCTCACTGCAGGGCAGGAAGCACCCTGAACTACAGACACTGTGGGGCATGTCCCTCAGGGGAGCAGGGCTGCTGTCCTGCAGGCAGGGACCATGCGTGGGAGCCTCCACACCATGAGGATGAGCGCAGGCCCAGGCACGCTGCCCTCTGGGGGCCCTGTGTTAGGGCGCCAGGCACCCTCTGCCAGCAGCAGCCTGCAGACTCAGGGCTGATGTGCTCCCAGGAGAGCACTGCTTCCCCTGCAGTGTTTAGGAAACTCGCCAGCAGGATGGCGAGAGCTGAGAACAGCCCTGCTGCAGCCTTCCCTGCACATGTGTGGCCTGTGGGGCTGATGGGCCTGCACTAGCCAGGTCAGGCCTCCAGAGGCTCTGAGATCACCACGGAGACAAGGCTGGGCAGTGTAAGGAAGGCAGGCTCCTGGCCCAGCCGCTGTCTCCAAGTATAGACAGGACAGTGACCTGGCTTCCAAGGCAGAGCCAGAGCCAGACAGGACCACCTTGCTGACCCTAGACACAACACAAGGACTTGGGCTCCTTGCTGCACCCCACTGGGCTCGGGGTTACCAGGCAGCCACAGCTGGCAGGTGCATGGCAAACCCTGCTGCTCCACCCGGCCCCTTGTGTTGTGCAGAAGATGTATCCACACTCGCTGCGGCTCGACAGTTCTGAACACGGCTTCCCACAATGACCAGACACCGCTTCTTACACACCAGCAGGCCCGAGCCCTTATGGGGTGCCCCACAAGCTCCTGGTACTCATGGGCAGAGGCGGGAGGATTCAGAGCAGGCAGCACGTGGCTGTAGTCTGGCAAGTGCCAGCCCCAAGAGACCTCCCTAGGGGTGCCACACCTGGGAGTGAGAGCAGGGATGTTTAGACAGGGACAGCAGGACAAAGTACCTGACTTGCAAGCATTTTGTCTGCTCTCAGTGGGCGTCTACCTGGGATGGAATGAAAGGGTTTGTGGAATAACACGCAGGCTGACAGTGGCCCCCAAGCAGCACCCTCAGCCTGGCAGCTCCAAATTCCTGGGAGTCTCGGCCGAGTGGGGTGAGGAGGTCCACACGGGGCTCCACAAGCAGTGCAGGCAGCTGCAGCCTTCAGGAGAGGGAGGGTGACCACTCACCAGGTCCAGGCTCCCTGTGGAGGACACAGAGCCCTGGGACTCGCGTCGGCACAGGCCTCCGTTGGCAGGAAGGACATCTTTATGGGGAGAAACAGAGGCTTCATGAACAAAAGCCAGTTTCACTTTTCCTCATTAAACACAGAAATCCCACCTCCCGGCTCTGCCCATGCAGGCTGCACTCGGGAAGGACAGAAGAGCACCTCCAGACCAAGGAGACCTGGCCCATCTCACCACGCCGAATGGAGCTAAATGTGTTTCCTTACTTTTCTTTCCGTGTGGTACAAGGTATTAAACTCAGGACCTTGCACTCGTGAGACAGGCACAGTGTCCCTGAGATACATCTGCAGCCTTTCAAATGCATTTTCCTAACCACAGAGGCAGAGACCAGGGCCAGCCTTCATGTGCTGTCCACTGCCACCCTGCTCGTACTTGGCTGGCAGATAGCAGCTGCTCCTGGACAGCAGGGTGGACATGTGTGTGGAGTGGGTCTGCCCTTCTGCCATGCCACCTGCGACTTTCATGTAAGTGCAGTTTTAGGCCCCGAAGGGAAATGTTCTATTGACAGGAGCAGCCCCCAGTTAGCTGCTGCTTCTTACCAGGGTGCACAGCATGGCTTCCTCCCGAAAGCCCCGACAGAGGGCGCCAGCAGGCCATGGTGCCAACCAGTCCTACTGCAAGCCTGAGCTGTCTATGCAGCAGGAAGCTCTATGGCACAGCAGGCCTGTAAAACAGCCTGGCTCCCAGGGAGGCCATGGCTCTGGGGATGGCAGGGTCGGGGGGTGGTAGGACAGAGTCACTGGCCATCCAGGGATTCCCAGATCACTACCCCAACCGAGGAGGAGGTTCCCAGCTCCATTCAGGCCCAGCCCCAGAATGAATCAGAAAGTCTGGAGTCAGAAATCTGCCCTCAAGATCATAAATGTTCTCTTCAGATGGCTCTGGGACTGCCAGGTAGAGGCGTGGATGGGACTCAGGCCCTTATCCCAGCCCCACGGAGCACAGGGTCTGTGCCTCAGGTGTCTCCTGCTGAGGTGATTCCGCCTCCCTCCCATTGCCTTTGCTCTGAAAATCCCCCTGCAACGGGAGGGCGAAGCAGTGGGACAGCCTGGTCACCTGTCCCTGGAGACCTGCTTAGGCTGGGCTCCCTCCGCCCCGGGCCTCCCAACGTGGGAGAGACCATGCTCGGGTACCACCACTTCAGCCATGACCCTCACCGCTCATGGCTGATCCCTTCAGTGAAAATCTACCAGGGAGAAAACGCTCCCACCCTCCTGGCTCCTTGGCACCAGCTGCACAGGTCCCTGCCTGGACTGTGGCAGCCCAGGACCTGCCCTGTGGTGCCAGTGGCAGCCCAGCTCCTGAGCCCTTCTCGAGTCGCACAGGACTACCTCTCCCTGTCTTCTCCCTGTCCCAGGCAGTACTGAGGGTTCAATCACACTGGAAAAGGCGACTGCCACCGACAGCCATGCGCTGAGACACGGGACGGCTTGCTCACTGAACAGACCTAGGCAGAGCCAGGGGCCGCTGCTGCCAGGCACCCGGGTGAGGGGCTTCATGTCTCCTTCTGTGCACTCCCCTGCACTCCTGGGCTCCTGCCAGACAGCCTCACAGCAAGAAGCAGGTGAGGGACAGACAGCACCACACCGGTCCCCAGGCGTGAATCCCTCCCCTTGGCCCTGTGCACATACCCTGGGCATGGGCACTGGGCTCTTTCTTCTTCTGGGACCGGCCTGTGCTCCTGCTCCTTGACCAGGAGAAGAAGGCTCCTTTGCGCTTTTTCTCACTGTCCTCATCCACGGTGTCTTCATTCAGGGATCTTCCCGATTTCGACTTCCCACTCAGCTGTGGGAGAGTGGACACCCCATTCAGGTAACATGAAGCTTCCCCAGTACCAGACACACTCAACCCTAATGGGAAAACTGCGTGCTTGCAAGAGTTCAACAGGCCCACAACAGGACGAGGGCACAGCACACACCATGGCCAAGTGTCCATGTGCCCTGTAGGGTACACAGCCTTATGCTGTCACTCAGGAGACAATGCCAGGGACCCGCAGCTAACCCAGCCCTGGCTGAAGCCCCAGCCCCGAACCTTTTTGGGCGTGGACGCACTGGAGTGATCAGAGCCAATGCTGTGCTTGGAGGCTGGGCTGCTGGGCACCTGCTGGGCATCAGGGAGGGTGCGGCCTTCTACTTCCGCTAGGATGCACTCCTGGTACAGTTGTGACTTCAGAAAGCGTGTGTAGCTATCAAACTTCATCAGGTTGAAAATCTGGGGAGCAACCACAACAGGACATGACCAGAGGCACAGGATGGCTCTGCCCAGTGACTGGGCAACTTGGGGCCACAGATGCACACAGGCCTGCCTCTGGAAGGCCAAGTTGCTTCAGCCGCTGCCCACAGGCCCCGGATGGCTCAGCACCACTCTCTGGCATGCCTTTAAATCTTCTTTCTCAGACCAAGCAGCCCTCCTAATATCACCCTTAAAATGAATGGCTGGTGGTCAGAGATTTAGCTCAGTGGTTCTGGTGCCTGCCTCGCAAGCGCAAGGTCCTGAGTTCGAGCCCAATAACCACATAGAATGCTGGGCGTGGTGACTCACACCCACCAGCAATCAATACCACATACCACAGTGCCGGGCGTGGTGGCTCATGCCTATAATCCCAGCACTCGGGAGGCAGAGACAGGAGGATAGCTGAGTTTGCGGCAGCTTGCCTGGGCTACATAGTGAGCTCAGGGCCAGCATGAACTACAAAGCGAGACCCTGTCTCAAAAAAAAAAAAAGAATGGCCAGGCATAGTAGGGCACGACTATTTATAATCCCAGCACTCAAGAAGCTGAGGCAGGAGGATCACTGTGAGTTTGAGGCCAGCCTGCACAACATAATGAATTCAAGGTCAGCCTGAACCACATGGTGAGACCCTGTCTCACAACAAGGGTCTCACAACAAAAATAAAAACCTAACGGAACACGGGCCGGAGGGTTAGCTCAGTGGTTCCGGCACTTGCCTTGCAAGCGCAAGGTCCTGAGTTCGATCCCCCGGTAACCACATATAATGCTGGGCATGGAGACATGCCCACCAACAATCAAAACCGCATACCACAATGCCGGATGTGGTGGCTCACGCCTGTAATCCCAGCACTCAGGAGGCAGAGACAGGAGGATTGCTGAGTTCGCGGCGGCTTGCCTGGGCACCATAGTGAGCTCAGGGCCAGCCTGAACTACAACGCGAGACCCTGTCTCAAAAGCAAAAAAAAAACCAAAAAAACAAAAAACCTAACGGAACAAAACAGAACAGATTCTGGCAATAATGTCAAGCTGGCAGCGTGAGCAGACTCACCCCTAACTGCCACCCTGAGACACACCTCCCATCCACGCGGAACAGCTCTGCCAAGGCCACTGAGCATGCTCAGGAACCTACCATCTGCACACAAGCACGGACGGCCCCGTCCTGCCAGGGTCTGACTGGCTTAAAGATGATGTGTAACAGGGTGCACAAAGGAGAAACCCGCCTTCAGGCTTTGAACCCAGGTCTCATAGCTGGCACCAGTGTGGTCCTCTCTGCCCTCATGGGTGCTCTGGCTGCCCGTGGTCATCAGGCACCATGACATGAAGGGTGCCTTGCAGTGCTGCGGTGTCACCCCAGGAGTGTGATCCCCCAAACACGCACACGTCCGGCCCAGGCCTGGACCTGGCAGGACCCGCGGTACCACGGGTACCTGCAGCTGCTGCTCCTTGAACATGTCTGGGTGTGGTGCGTTGAGGACGTCGTCCGCCAGCTGGGCCTGGCTGTCGATGTTGACGGGCGTAGCGGCTTTGCTGCACAGGAACCTGCTGAAGATCTCCCGGGCCCTGTGGGAGAGCTGGCGGGTGGGAGGCCTGAGCCACCTTTGTCGGGCCACACTGCTGGGCCCCACGCCTCCCTACTCACTGCCCCACCAACATTTCTGGCTTGAGTGCAAAAGCAAAAGTTCAAGCCAAAGAGAAACTCAGGGGAGACGCTCCCCATCTCCAAACAGCCACTGGAGTGCTGCTGCCCTGGGCGCTTGCCAGCTGCAGGAGCCACACAGGTCTCTCAGAGCAGCGCTGCTGGGGAGAGGGGGCTCGGACCGTGGGTCCGCCGCAGAAGCCCAGCACATGGTGGGGGCCCTGCTGGGGGAGCTGCATGGCTGCAGGCATTTGCGCTGCTGTGTTCAAGCAGAACTAAATGTCACATACATTCGAAATCTTGCTCCGAAAAAGAGATGACCTTTTCCGGACTGCATGGAAATATCTCCCTGTCAACTGCTCCCACCATGCTGGGCATGAGCCCCAGGCCGCCCGACCTTCCACCCATCCACCCGCCTCTGCAGTCCACGTGCTGGCAAATTCACCTCTTTCTTGTCATGTGCGGGAACATGATTAAAATATTCACAGGCCTGCCAGAACAGAATGTTTTCCTCGCTGAACTCCTTCCTTAGAAAGTCCTACAAGAAACACCGCCAAGTGAGCAGCACCCTCCACACAGTCTTCTCTGGTACTGGAGACATCCTTCTGCGCTTGTCTAGTTCACCCTTCCACGGAAAGCTGGGCCCTAGCACCTCCCGGGGATCCACCGTGGGCCTCAAAAGGTTAACGTAAGGCTGCTGGGCACTGAAGGGCCATGTCCTGCCGTGCAACGCCATGCCTTCCTCTCACTGGCATGACCAGAGCTGCTCACTTCCTGCTGCAGAGGCCATGGAAAGGGGAGGCCCGAGGGCTGGGGGCCGCAGAGCAGGACCCAGTGGCTCCCTAGGCCCTGACCCAGGCCCTCAAGCAGGAGCAGGGACTGGGTGGCACCTGCCTGGCTGTACAGGGCCTGCAGAGCAGGACAGGCTCCGGGAAGGGTCCCCTCAGGCAATTGGCTACTTACAGAGAAGTATCGGACGCCGACAGGGTCCTGCAGCAGCCGCTCGAAGGACACCGCCCAGCTGGCGACTCTCCTCTCGCGCAGGCGCCGGCAACTCTGCACGCTGGGGAGGCTGGCATTGCTGCTCAGGCTGTTGCTGCTCACACAGTCCTTCAGGTCAGCGCCCGTCAGCTCTGTGGATCAGCACAGATGCGCCTTCGGCCCTGCCCGCTCCCCAGAGGGCCTGCTTGGCCCACATCTGGCTCTGGCCTCTCCACATCTGCTCCACCGTGACTCACACTGCACCTGGCCCAGCCTAGGACCAACCTCACCTGGGGCCCCACACACACTTGCTCACACCCATGCACACCTTCGTTCATGTCAGCTGAAGTGGGAAATGACCAGAGCATCAGCAGGGGAGGCCGCTACCCATTAATACAAGCGCGCACCATGGCAGGAAGGAGACCGGGCAGCGCTGTCCAGGGCAGAGCTCCGGCCGGCCAGGACGGACGGGACACGGACGCTGCACTCTCTCTGCGACTTGTGCGCTTTTCTTCACGCAGCTGCTTCCCGGTGGAAACGTCAGGGACCAGGTCCAAAGCCATGGATCTTATCTGTGCCACTTGACCCAGAGTGGCAGCACGCTCCCCAGCCTGACCCACATGAGGGGCATTGTGCTGGTGTCCCCGCCCCCGGGGAAGAGGGACACGAGAAGGGCAAAGGCCATGTGTACAGATGCTTTAGAGACTGTTGCAGTTCTGGCAGGACATGTCTCCAGGGTGGGTCCTAAGAGGTGAGCCAGCCCTGAGCCCCAGCCAGCCACCGGTGGGTGAGGCAAGGGAGGCGCCACCCTGGCACTGTGAAGCCGGCAAAGGCGACCCTCACCTTGGTCAGCATTCCATACTCTCAGTCTCAGGAGATGCTGCTGTTTCACACCCGCTCCTTCCTCTGTCCCAGGAGAACAGACCTGACCCACCTCTGGCCTGCAGGAGACCGTTCAGGCGGCCTGCCACATGGTGATAGGTTGGTGCCCTGGGAACTGGTTAACGGGCACCAGCTGCAGCCCAGGCACTAAAGTGTCCTTACAGCAAAGGGGGATTGGGCGAGACAGGTGAAGAGGCTGGCAAGGGGGCAGCACTGACAATGAATCCCCTTACCCCAGCGCATCTGCAGACACCCTGGGAATGCCTACAGGGCCTGCCTCCGGGGAGCTGACCCCCAGGATGCAGTCAGCAACTGTGCTTGGCAGCAGCCACTGAAAACTCATCCGGCATTCAGATCAAAAAAGAAAGGAAAAGTCGGAGAGCCACATAATTTACAGTGCTACAGAAAAAAAAGACACGCGAGCTATTATATAACAAGCTCTGAATTCACACAAGTTCTGCTCTGAACCCACCATGCTGTCTGTGCTATTTTTAAGATAAACACTCCCTTAGCATCGGCCACGGAGTCTCCCAAGGACGGCGCCCTGGGCCTGGGGTGCAACTCTGAGCAGCTTGCCCAGGAGATGCTGAGCTCAGCAAAGGGTCACTTGGATGGGAGGGCAGCATGCCCAGCACACCTGGGGACCCAGGACCTCACGTGGGCAGCTGCAGTCAGCACCTCTGCACCACAGCGCCATGCCATCTGCAAGATTGTCAGTATCTCAGCCCTCAGGGAGAGCTCTCTGACCAGTGCACATGAGGTTCAAGACACGCACACACAAACACACTCGAGTGATCTCCCATGGTCTTTCTCCGGGTGGCTCCACACTGGATCCGCGTCCAGCACAGATGAGGACACACCCTGAATGCATGTGACATTCCATCAGGACTGGAGAGCTGAACAGGAGACAAAGCAGAGAGAGAGAGCAACCAGGCAGACTCTACTTCTGCCACCAGACGGCCACCTACAAAGTCAGGGATGGTGCTGTGTTTGGGCACAGCCAGTTGCACCACAGGATGGAAGACAACATCCAGAAAGAGATCCTGGGTGCTCACCACGTGGCTAAGTCAGCAGGAAGTGGAACCAGACATATTTGAAAAAACCCAGCTAGACCCTATCTTTAATCCCTATGTCCCAGTGACTTAAGCGCAGAAAAGGAAATTAGGGAACTACTGCAAGCACCGGGGAGGCTTGCATGCATGGAAGGAAACAGAAAATAGATCCGAATCTCTGCAGACCCAGCACACGCTCAGGCCAAGGACAGACAGGCAACTGCAAAGGTGGTGTGGTAGGCACAGAAAAACGGGCACTGCCTCTCCTATAAGGATGCCTGTGCGAAGGAAGAGAAACAGGAACAACCAAAAGGGGGCAGAAGGACAGCAAGCAAAGCCAACGCTGAGAAGGAAAGGAACCAGCAGACACAAGGCCAGCCTCACCAGTGCAACTGCAGGGACGTAAGCTCCCCACCTCCTGCGGCCACCTGGCTGACCAAGATCAAGGTCTCAAGGCCTCTGAGCAACATGACCCCCGCCCCGCACTCTGAACAAGGCCTCAGCCCATTGAAACAGCAATTAAAACGTGTGCAGGGGCTAGCGATGTAGCTCAGTGGTGCTGTTGCTTGCTTGGCAAGTGCGAGATCCTGAGTTCGATCCCTGGTTCTCCCCCCTGCAAAAAAAGGAGTTTGAAAACACACATGCAGGAGCCCCAGAATCTTAGGCCAGCATTTAAAACAGATGCCCCTGCCTGTCAGCTGGAATAAAGGATCAGAACCTCCATCCCACGTGCGGTCTCAAGGCTGGGGTGGCCAGACACCACCTTGGGCAGTACCAACACTGGCATGTCACACAGTGGACACCATGCCAGACTTGGAGCCAGGAGGGCCCCCAGAGTAAACAAGTGTACTCTGTTTATTTGTAAAAGTAAAATCACACACCATGGACCAGGGCTCAGTGGTATCCAGACCCACTCGGCTCCATCAGCACCAGCCCAGGAAGAACTGACCAGAGCCTGGAAAGCAAAGAGCTGAGCAGAAGGACCAGAGCTTACACTGCCCAGAATGTGGCTTGGGCACCCAGGTGCCAGCAACAGTGCCACCGCTTACTGTGCTTTGCGCCCATCAGTGAGGTGACCCTCACAAAACGAAATGTGGGTTCCCAAATCTCTGGAAGTGCGAGGCCACACACTTCTCTGCTCCTCTGTGGCAGAGTTGCCAGATACCAAGGACTCGGTGAGGCTGACGTTGATAATGACCGCTCGGAGTCTAATCAAGACACTGACACAGGTCAAAAGCAGTTGACTGAGGCCTGGTGCTCCAGGCTCCATCATACCACCAGCACCCCCACACTGTGAAGTGGCACAGGACCAGGAGTCCCTGGCACGATGTCATGTAAAGGGGGCACAGCCCCCAGAAGACACAGCCTCAGGTAGCCAGGATAACGGTCAATGATGGGGCTTTTCTGTCACCTGATTATGTGAGTCAAAGAAATGCTGTCCTTCCAAGAAAGTTTCCTTCCTTCCTTCCTTTCTTCATTCTTTTCTCTCAAGGTGCTAGGGAACCCAAGATCTCATGAACACTAAGCAACTGCTTTTTCAGAAAATTTTAAGTCTGTTTCAGATTTGCTGGAAGCTGGAAATGCTGCCACATCCATGTTAGTGGGTTAGTCTAGTAGGTCATGCTGTACCAAGAGGAGCCCGCAGATGCTTGCACAGCTGGGCCTCAGCCTGTCATGGCCTCCCCAGCATCCGGCAGCCCACCGGCCCAGCGGGGTGTGCCACACCATCTCCACTCCCAGCCACACATCGGGCGCAGGCCCACCCCAAGGCAAACATACCTGAGGACCGCACAGTCAGCCTGCCCGACAACCATGACAAGGTGACAGACGGATGGGGGACTTTACCTGGGTACAGCCGATAAGAGCCACTGTGATGCCATCTAACCAAATACTTCCAACCATTCACCGCAAACCACCCCTCTGAATCCATACCCGGGTCAGCCGCTCAGCCTGGGCGGCCCCAGGCAAAGGCTTGGGCCACACACAGGGACATTGTTCCTTAGCTCAGCCTTCTCAGGAAGACAAGTTATTGCAGCCTCTGCAGGGACCAAGCACTGCTGGACAAAGGTGGCCCTGGCCCTTGTCAAGTGCTTGGTGAGGGAGAGGGGCCATGGGGCAGGCGCAAAGCCTTGGAGGATGCATGCATAATTCACTGCCCCTGCTCGGCTGCCAAGCCAGCCTGAATTATTCAGGGTGGCAGCGCAGCCGGTGACCACGCATTCAGCGTGCATACTGGGATGATGCCCTTCAACATCTTGTTCTTTATTAAAGGAGCAGAGAAGAAAAAAATAAGAACTTAGGACATCTTAACAATTACAAGGCTTCTAAACTGTTCCTTCACCATGTATCTGAACCTTACAAAGTCTAAAGCCTGTAAACAGAATACCTATCTCTTTCATGAGATGGTGATCGCTGCCAGCCCTAGCGTGATCTCAGACCATGGGTTCAGTTACTGAGAAGTGACTGGACCAAGCTGAACCACTTAGGAAGGAAAATGTGCACCACAGGCCAGAGCCTCAGAGGCTACAGGCTGCATGGCATGCAGGGACAACACCTCCAGGCAAGAAGCTGATTGCCACAGCAGGAGGCCACATTCATGGCGATGGCACAGGTACTTCAGATGCTCCTGTGGAAGGAAGGCCACGGCTGTGTCCAAACAGAGCTCAGGGCGCAGTCTGCTGGCCATGCTGTAGCTGCAGGCGCTCAGGCAGACGCAGAGCTGCTCACCTGCACGGATGCACTCACCATATGGCAGTGCTCGTGAAAAGGTGCTATTGCATCACAGCACTTCCTTCTGGGAGAACTCCGCAGAGTTTGAAAAGACGCCCAGCCCAGCAGGGCCTCCCTTTCTATCCACAGATACTTCCCGACATCAGCTCCTCAGACCCCCAAGGGTCTCCCTCGGACAGCTCTGCCCCACCCAGGGCTTCACGCCGGCTGGAAGCTGGCTGTAGGACCCAGGTGTAGGTGTGAGGTCACCAGCAGCCAGCGCTTCACAGAGCAGGGCCCAAGCAACCAGAACCAGGGTGATGCCGCCACACAGGAACGTGATGCCGGCGCAGCCCTGGAGGCCCCTTCCCAGGCGAGCGTGCCAAGCACAGTCGCCTCCCACGGATACAGTATCGGAAGACCAGGGACAGCACCCCACCCCCACCCTGGCCAGCATACCTGGGTTGGAAACTGCACTTCAGGCCCCCACTCTGGATAAGAGCTAGATGAGGGCCCCGTCCTTGCCCTCAGCTTCCACTGCTGGTTTCTCCTGCCTCTGCCCCTCTTCTGCCCTCAGCTGGGCTCTGCGGTGAGAAAGACCACCCCGCCCATTGTTAGTTCACTTGCCTACCCCATAGGGCGCCGCGGGCTTCCTCCTGACTCGTTGGACAGCCCCTGGCCCCTGGGCTCCAGCTTAGCAGGCCCTGAGTCCCAACGGCCCCACGTGTGCCGCTGTGTCTTCTGATGGAGGAGCAGGAACAGAAGCCCACAGCCCAGCCGGTCATCTGCTGAGCAGCAGCTGAGACCCAGGGTCTGGGCAGCTGCTAAAGAGCTTCGCTGTCGCCCCGTCACAGAGCCAGGAGGGGACACTGGCACCTCCAGCGCCACCGACAGCCAGGCACATGCTCCCTCCCACGCCAGGAGCACCTCCCTGTCTCCTCTCATGAGTCCAGCCTGCGGCACAGCAGGAAGTTGCCAAGACCCACAGCCCACTGCCACAGCACTGCAGACACGGGCTCCCCACTGGAGTCTGGGATCCCTTTCCTGACCCTCTGTTATCTACCTGTTGTCTGTTTGTTTTTGTGGTACTTGGGATTGAATCCAGAGCCTTCACACTGAGTTGCATCCTCAGTCTTTTTTTTTTTTTTTTTTTAATTCTCATTTTGAGACAAGATCTCCCTAACTAAGCTGCCCAAACTGGGCTCAAACTTGCCACCCTCCTGCCTCAGCCTCCTAAAGTACTGGCTGCAGGTGTGCAGTATGAGACCTGCCTACAATCCCTCTTCAGGTGAAAGACCTAAGAATGCATCTTGCTGAAGTGTAAGGCCTGCACCCACACCAGCGCCCCAGGCACCTGCTCACCCAGCACCAACAGACCTTGCAGACACCTACACCAAGGCCACCGCGCAGCCAAATGGCTCTGAGAGAACAGGTGCCGCTTCCACAGCCTCACCTTGGCTTTCTCATCAGGGGGACTCACAGCTGCAGGGCTGCGAGGCCAACCTTGTGGCACAACACGGACCACATGGAACCGCCTGTGCAACGCGGTGCATCCTGCTACCCTCCAGACTTGCCGGGGTCCCTGTGCCCGACTGCACGGAGACCTGGTGGCCAGCTGGATGCCTCGGCACGGCCTGCCCTGGTTCTTCCTGGACAACGCTCCTGCTGGAAATCAAGTGGGGCCTGCACCTACCAGGAGGTGGCAGGGGAGCACAGGTGCCTGCAGCCTAAGTGAGGCTCTCTGGAGCCTGGCAACGGTGCCTCAGGTGGGGTTGAGGAGCCACAGGTGTATGGCAAGTAGCCCAGCTCTGGAGAGCTGTGGGTCCTGGACACCGATGTGCTGCAGCCAGCGGTGGGATGAAGTGGGGCACAAGTCACAGGCTCCCCAAGCCCTCGAGGCCCCCACACTTCCCAGCTAGCAGGGAGGAGCAGGCCGAACATGGCTGCTCACTCTAGACAGCAGCACCACTGCCTGCAGCAAAGCTGCACTCAGGTCTCCCTGAGGTGGCACCCAGACTACGGATCCATGGCCATCCTGGCAGACCTGGACACTGGCTCTTCTCAGTGCAAAATGCCAAACAGATGGGGCTGATTCCAGCAAAGCCTGCAAGGCCACAGGAGTGGGTAGGATGCAACAGAAAAGGGCCAGCGTGGGAAGCTGGAGGAGGCAGCCAACTCTGTCATGCATCACACCACACTTTCAAGGCTCTGGGCTCAGCACTACCCACCAGGACTGGGCATGGCTGGGGACGACAGGTAGTGCCTGACCGCGGGGAGCCCGGGACACCCCCCAAAATGGATGCACTGACTTTCCAGAGTGAGCCCTACTGGGTTCATTCACAATGTTGGCTCACCTAGAAAAGAGCTTACCTTCCCCGCCAAGGGTAACATGACACAGCGGCAGGTCTTTCACAGCCCTCAGGGCCGCAGACAGCCCTCCCGGCACACAGGTGCACTGGAGGCCCCCACCCCACGCAGCTCCTGTGAAGCTGACTTATCTCACTTGGATGGTAAGACACTTATGTGTTAATGAAGACTGCTATCATGAAGGGGAGACCCGCCAGGGTGGCTGGACCCTGCTGAAGATGCTGCCCACCAAACAGGTTGGGGGGCCTCAACCATGGTCCTAAACTTGCCCCCCATGCCAAGGTGGAGCCACCACACAAGAGTCTGGGCACACAGCCTAGCAGCTGTGCACACAGGGTGTGGTGTGGGGAGGGGCGAGGGAGGGAACTGGCACCAGGAGGGCAGGGCCGTTGAGGGTATAAAGCCGCAAAGGACCACCAAGGGTGGCATGAGAACCCACCCTTTAGATGAAGGTCAGGAAAAAACACAAAGCAGATGCACTTCAGACACTAGATGCCAACTGAGGCATCTCTGGCAACAGCAGCCACGTGGCCTGAATGCTCTGTGATGCTTCTGCCATCACATCCCTAAATAAGGGTCACATGCCCCGAGAGGGGCTGACATAATGACTCCTGGCATCAAGCTACCATGCCTAAAAAGCCAGGACCGTAGACCTAGGCTTCAAACACCTTGCCCCGAGGCCTGCACGTGGCCACATGCCAGCCACCTATCTGGGGGCGAGCACTGCTCAGCCCTGCCCTGATGCTGGTTCTCAGAGGAACTCTATCTGCATCTGCTCCCTGAGGGGGGCAACTGACAGCCTTGTTCTCATGCACCCCTGACCAGCGTCTCCTCCATGGCCAGCTCTGTGCTAGGTCTCCCAGCCTGGGGCTCCGACCACAGTGGGACTGTGGAGTGGGCTCGAACTTGTGCCCTGGCTGGAAGCCCGTTACCCCTGCTCCTCCTGTACATGGTGGTGATGATAGAATAGAGCACAGGCTCTGCGAGCAGTGAGCAGGGCACACTGACCACACAGGGGCACAGTGAGGACACCCCTTTTTGGGTAACCAGTGTGCCCCTCAGCTTCCCACAGACCATTAGAGTCCCACACCTACACCCCAGGACTGCTGCACCCAGAAAGAGGCATGCTTTGACCTTGCAGTTTTAATGCATGAGCCATAAAATATTTTCTCCTTTTGAAAATCTAAATCTAAACATACGAGATCTATTATTTCTGAAAGTCCTGGTCCAATCCACAGAGATGAACCTTCTGTTACATGGTACTCAGTCTTCCAAGTTTACTTCGTGCTCTGTCCTCCCTCCAGAACCAGGGTGCTGTCTGGACAGCCACCTGTTCTGTCTCATGAGCCCCACTTGTCCTAAGTTCAGACCTCAGCATGTATTTCACTTTGAGTTTTGCAGATGGTAATATCCATCATCAATAACAATTCCTTAGCTTCTTCCTTTTTGTTTCTCAGCACTGGCCAGACCCACAACATGATGTCAGACACTTGCTGGGATCAGAGAGTCCTCACTCTGTCTCTGGTGGAAATGCTTCCAACACCTGACTGTGAGCACAGCCAACAAGGACAGCAAGTCCACACTTCACTTCCAGCCTTGATGAGGCCTTCTGGCTTTCTGCTGTGCTCACCTGCCAGACCCTAGCTGCCTGAGTGGCAGCCCTAGTGCCTACAGCTTTTAGAAGGGAGTGGAAACTTTAAAAAAAAAAAAACTGTTGAATGAATTTGAGAGGAAAATGCCCTAATGCTGAGTTATCCCTACATAAACCACTTTTAAATACACTGGCAAGTGCAGCTCGCTGTGTTCATCCAGGAAGTGTCAGCTGCTCCTTCTCAGCGAGAGCCGCAGTCATTTCATGCTCTCAGCTGTTGGCTGTCGGCATCCACTTCCGGGTCTTGGTGTCAAGATTATGCCAGCCTCGCGAAGGCCCCGAGAGGCTATGCCTGCCACTGTACATTCAGTGCCTGCGGCCCCTCGTCTGGATGACCGCAGGCTGCACCAGCCCTGCTGTCAGGCATCTGTGACATGTGACCTCCAGCAGTCAGCACAGAAGGCTCCTGTCCGAGGACCACAGGGCTCCACACGGAGCTACGCCCACAGCCTGGCTCACGTGTGAGCACTGAAACACACACGAAACCGGCCTGCAGCA
Source organism: Thryonomys swinderianus (assembly GCA_004025085.1). Classification (NCBI taxonomy): domain Eukaryota; kingdom Metazoa; phylum Chordata; class Mammalia; order Rodentia; family Thryonomyidae; genus Thryonomys; species Thryonomys swinderianus. The sequence goes on from PVIC010002107.1 coordinate 54,010, forward strand.
GGCTGTGGGAAACCAACTCCTGCTTTGTTAAAGCCACATGGGCAGGATGGGCAGGGGCAGTTGTTAGTGCAGCTTTACTCAGCAGAGTGGAGGGAAACGTGCCCTAGCAAGAGCCTGGGCACAGGCGGTAGGCAGGGAGGGCGGTGGGCAGTGGGCAGGGAGGACGGATCCGGTTCCCAAGTTCCACCAGCCTGTCAGCCAACTCCGACAATCTGAACTTCCCTAACAGTTGTCCAACGGGCCTGAGCACTCAGATCTGTCTCGCTATAACTGCTCAAGGATTTCCCCAGAATTTGGCTTGTTTTGTAATTGCACTCAAGACTCTTCTCACTCTTGGTGCTTTCATCTTCTCCCTCTATTTCTTACTGTTCTTGCCAAGGTTTAGCTTCCAGTGTTATTACTTAGTTGCAATACACATATACACAAATACATACATATAAGGTACTATGTGCACCTTATTTATTTTGTGCTGTTCTATTAATTTTTCACCCTTATTTCCTTATCCTTAATTTGTTCTATTTTTATTTTTTCCTCCTTTCTTATACTGAATGCTTACTTCCTACATTTTCAAAGTTTTTCTAATATATACACTTAAGAATTCAAAATCCTCCCTGCAGAGGCCAGAGATTTAGCTCGGTGGTTCCGGCGCCTGCCTCACAAGTGCAAGGTCCTGAGTTCGATCCTGGTAACCACATACAATGCTGGGTATGGTGACTCACGCCCACCAGCAATCAATACCACATGCCACAGTGCCGGGCGTGGTGGCTCACACCTGTAATCCCAGCACTCGGGAGGCAGAGGCAGAAGGATTGCTGAGTTCGAGGTTTGCCTGGGCTACATAGTGAGCACAGGGCCAACCTGAACTACAAAGCAAGACACTGTCTCAAAAAAAAAATCCTCCTTGCAGACCATTCAGGGAACATCCCACTGGTGTCAGCATGCAATACCATAATTTCTAAACAATTCCAAATTGCGCTAGAATTTGGATCTTACTTCTCTCTTCTTTGGCTGCCGTTCTTAGGGGTCGTCTGCAGCCCTGCTTCCTTACTCTTTGGCAAACACCCGTGCGCTGCAGAGTGAGAGGCTCGGTGCTCGGTGACACCATTGGACGCTGTCTCCTCCTCTGCACCTGCGCACACACCCCACCCCCTGCGCTTCCATCCCCCGAGCTCCGGCTCCCTCGCACTGGGACCCTCGTCCTGAGGGGAGGTCTTGTCCCAGCCCTGGGCCGGCCCACAGCCTTGCTCTGCTTGCAGCGCACACTGTCCACCCTCTGTATTCACCCTGAACTGTCCTGCCGGTGTGAGGCGCTGCTCTAGTTTTCTTTCTTCCTAACACCTGGCTCCTCACTCAGTTCCTGCAGCCTCGGGGTGCTCTGCCGGGAAACTAGATTTCTGTTGTCTGCGCAGCGCGTCCCGCCCACCACGCCCTCCCTCCTCGAGTCTCGGCACTCCTCAGTTCCGTCCCAGGCTCTCTGCACATCTGGTCCTCCCGGCAATCGCCTGCAGGTCCTGGGCTTGATCGTGACAGAAGTGCTGCCAGAATAACTGCTGTGCCATGAAACACTGTCGACAGGCGGCTCTTGGAAGGTCCAGGTGCGTCCTGAGCCCCGCATGGGTGCACGCCCTGACAGGGCCGGGGCCGCTCAGAGGAGAGGATGAAGGAGCAAGCCAGACAGTGGAGCTGCTGCCTCTGGGTCCCACTCGGACTGGTGCTCCACTGTGCTCCGATCACACCACACTCCTGGACAGCACTGTGTCCCGTCATACAATACCTCCATGGCCCTCTCCGACGTGGGAGGTGCCCTCAGCACCAGTTGTTGCCCAGGCTGGTACAGGACAGATTTTCCTATTCTTTCCACCAGAGCGTCCCCGTGGCCTGGAGTTCGCTCAGGAAGGGCTGGCCCCAGGGACACAGAGGTCACTTCTCTAGAGAGATGACTTTCTAAAGGAAACAGACTCCACTCACTCCTGGGACCTGGTCTCAGCACAGGACGTGGCTACATAACAGGACACAAACACAGAGTTGCACCCATTTGGGCTCCCAGTTCCTGTCTGTCAGGAGCTGCCTGTGGCTGGTGATAACACTTCCGGTGAAAGCAGCTCACAGGCTCCGGAAGTGTGATATCTCAACCAGCTCAGACAGCTCTGGGAAGCTGCCAGCAACTGGGAAACTGGCTCTACCATGCATGGGGCCAGGAATCACCAAGGCCATCTCCAGGCAAACAGAGTGAGAGAGCCACACAGAGACAGTGACATGAAGGCCTGAGCAAGCGACAGGCGGAGGCCAGAGACAGAGCCGCAATCGGAGACGACCCAACACAGGGACTGCTTCAGGTCCAGCTTCAGACACATTGAGCTGAGACTCCTACTCAATGTTTTTCACCACATTAAAAAGAAACTCTTGGGCCGGAGATTTAGCTCAGTGGTTCCGGCACCTGCCTTGCAAGTGCGAGGTCCTGAGTTCGATCCCAGTAACCACACACAATGCTGAGCATGGTGACTCACACCCACCAGCAATCAATACCACATACCACAGTGCCGGGCAAGGTGGCTCATGCCTGTAATTCCAGCACTCGGGAGGCAGAAGCAGGAGGATCGCTGAGTTCAAGGCTTGCCTGGGCTACATAGTGAGCTCAGAGCCAGCCTGGGCTACAAAGTGAGATCCTGTCTCAAAAAAAAAAAAAAAAAGAAACTCTTACCCCTAGCTCACACCATACATCAAAGTACAAGTGTGGTGGTGCCTTTCTCTGCAGCATGTTTTCTGAACGAGTGACAAAAGGCAGATAGCCTAAAGGAAAGCAAGCGCAGTCTTGAACGGCTCTTCACGAGGACGTTCCAGACTCTGACCGAGTCTGCTGTCAGAGGCACTGCAGCAGCCTGGCCTGGGAAGGAGCCAGCCAGGCCGACGCCAGGAGAAAGGTCATGGAATGGGACAAACCGCTAACACGAAGGGAAGACCCTGCACGCCGCAGACGGCACACTGCACCCACACAAGGCAAAGCCAGGCAAGCTGTCCACTGCCAGAGCACCAGGGAAGCAGCATCTCAGGGTGCCACCTATACTGGCAGTCAAGGCTGCCCATCTCGCTGGGCATGGTAATGCCCACTCAGCTCTCAGGAGGATGAGGTAGGAGGATCAGCACCAGCAGTTGTGGCCAGCTCAGGCTACATAACAAGACCCTGGCTCCAAAAAAGTTCTCATTACTTAGAGAACAGTTGTTAACAAAACTGCATCTAGAGTAAACAAATCAGTATCATGAAATGTGAGGGGAAAAAAAGAAAGGCCTTTCTAAATTTGTGTCATTTCATATAAAGTGTAATTTGTATAATAACATCAATTAAGTGTTCTAATTAGACATGTGTTATCTTCACTCCTTTCCAGATGTTGCCTACATCTGACACATTCATACTGGCCAAGATGCAGTGCTGGGAACTGTCACAACACAGGGGCAGCCACGCCAGGCCCACTGGGCAGGCCCAGGCCAGAGACCATGCTGTTCCTTCCCTGGCATCTGGAAACCGAGCAGCGCACAGACCTCGCTGAATGGGTGGAGGGCAGCTGCAGCAGGTAGCAGGTTGGGTACCCTGGCTGCCTCAGGCCCACACAGGACGATGCCCAGGCCATGCTCCTCCCTGGGTCACGTGTTCACTCACACTGCTGGGGCCGGCCGGACCCAGGGCCTGGTGCAGGCCTGTCAGGCACTCTGCTCTTGGCCACAACCCAAGACTCAGTGCACTCCTCAAGGTAAATGAGCACTGGTGTGAGCCGCTTGACCCTGATGTGCACAAACCCAAAAGACGCCCGCCATTTTCAGTTGGGTGAGATAGCACATGAGGTCAGATGCTCAGACCTGGCCACTCTTGCTATTTCAAGGCATCTGTATGAAAGCTTTCACCACTGCAGGGTCATACAAACTGAGGCCACAGAGATTTGCTGCTGGTGTGAGGATGTCACCAAGAGGCCAGCAGCCAGCCCTTTTGTCCAGCACAGGCTGCTGCTGGCACAGTCACTCCTCAAGGACACAGCACTCCTGACCTGACCAGTCAGTGCTCATCTTGCGCTTCCAGCCTGGAAGCAAGCACAACCAGGCAACCAGGCTGCCTGACCACATGAGCAGAACTCCACTCCTCCCATAGCGGTGAGCACATTTCCATCCCAGTCCCAGGGCTTAAGACTTCTTCGCCAAAGGTGGCATTCACATCAACACGTGGCACAGAAGGCAGGTCCCTTCTAGGTGCCTTGCCAGGGTACTAACCGTAGACAGACCATGCAGTGCCCACGGCACACCCCAGCAGGACCTGGTGATGACTAGACCACACCAAGCCAGGGCCACAGCAGGCACCATCCGTGGCATCACCTGGCCTAAGGACCCCTCTGAAACACATCCTGCCAGGTCACCAATGCTTTACCACATGGTGCTGGACAAGCCAAGAGTCTTGTAGGACGAGCAGCCCAGACTGCCTGCAGTCAGCAAGGGGTGACGACAAGACTCAAACCATCTCCTGGGAGCATGGGGGCCACCTCTAACCCTTGGGCCAGGCTCTGGCATGATGGAGATGTCCGCAGAAAATGGGCTCTCATCACTTGGGTGCGTCTTGATACTCTGCCCCCACCTCACCCCAATGCTCCAGCTTCTCACACCAAGCAAACAGCCAGTGCTCTTGGGATTCCAGAACAAGGGGTCCTTCCTCACCAGCCACCACCAGACCACAGACAGCTAGGAGCAGGCCCAGGGCGAGACCCACACATCCTGGATCTCGTGGTTATGGGAAACCGCTGGGGCTCCCTGTAGGAGGAGCTGCTGTGACCTGAGCTCTCAGAACCCACAAACAGCCCATGAAAGCATGGCCCAGAGCTCTGTGTGGCCACCACGGCTTTTCTGGAGCTGGCCTCCCTCCTGTTGCACAGCTGCAGAAAGCCGCAGCTCAGGAAGCAACCCTGCTGAGAAGATGCCCACCAGCATCGGGAGACAGTCCTGATCCAGTCCCCTCCAGCGCCACGGCCAGTAAGCCAGGCCATCACTCTGGCTGTGGAAAGGAGGGAAGGGTTCACCTGCTTCTAGAAAACCCCCATGCCATGTACCCCAAGTGCACGTGCCACATTGGGGCAGGGGGTGTGGTCACTGGCTTTATTACTTTTGAACTTCTGTTTGTTAAAAAAGAAAACTCACATAATAAAACTGCCAATGAAAACTCTCCAAATATCTTGCAGAACCCGAAAGCAGTCAGAATGTGGGGAGGCGGCCTGCAGAGACCAAGCATCCTGCTCCCAGGCAGCCTCTCCAGCAGGATCTAGCACAGGACATGAGGGCCACTCAGCCCTCATCCGCCACAGGGTCCTGGGTCTGCTGTGCAAGTCCCAGTCCAGACTGTGCCCAATGAACCCTCCGCCTCACGCAGCACATGCCCATCAACACTCCATGTGTTACCCACCAAACAGTTTTGAAAATGTACTATTAGGCCACACTGCTTTTTAATATGAAAAACTGAATTCACCAAACAATGCTATACAAATAGCCATGGCACTATTCTCAAGGTTTTACGTGTCCCTTTGTCCTTCCTAATTTTACAGAATGCAAATTCACTTGCCAAAAACACTAGTGACTATAATGCTCCATATTTTAATTTTTCCACAAGTCTCTTGGCAACAATAGCAGCCGCGGAGCCTGTGACAGGGTCCACTGCACCCTACAGGCACTTAGAGGGGCTCCTCAGGCCTAGAGCTTCGAGAGGTCGTCACTAAGGTGCTCGGGGCACAGGCTAGACTCAAACTTTTGATCCTCTGCCTCGGACGGCTGGGAGTGCCAGGTGCACCACCATAACCAACCTACAGAACTTTTACACTTGATCTTAGCCAAAAGGCTGAGAAGCGATTAGAACTTTTACTTTTATATTCAAACAAGAAACTGAAATTGGGAAAACAATAAAAGCTAAGAGTGACTAAAACCCACATGGCATGTGAAGCGGCATCCCCACCCATGCCTGCCCAGCCCGGCCCCCTTGCCAGGAAGAGCACTGGTCCCATAGTGCAGGGTCTGAGATGAAGAAGAACCAAGGGCTGAGGGCGGAAAGCCCCAGAGGCAGGGGAACCACCCACCAGGTCACCACTTCCTCAGAAAGGGCACAGGGAGCCGGAGGGGCTGGGAGGCAGGGGCTTCCCACACTGGGAAAGGACAGTGTCTGCAACTTAGAACACAGACACCACACAGTAAGCCAGGACCCACCTCCTGGCAGAAGAACAGCACTTGGAAGAGGTGAAGAAAGGCGATTCACACTCAGGGGCTGCAGGCCAGCTCAGGGCAGTGCTGCTCACCGGCATGGGAGGCCCTGCCCAGGTCCCCAGCAGTGAAAAAGGACAAGACAAAGAGATGCTGTGTGGTTAATTAAAGTCCCAGCTTTACACGCTTCTGCAAAAATGAATGCCTTCTACCAGAAAGGAGTAGTCAGGACACAGTGGCCAGGAAGGTGCGCAGAGCCCAGCAGCCCTGGCTTTCATCTGAGCCAGGCAGTGTGGCCTGTGTCCCGCATCAAGGAAGTTTCTTCGCTCCTGGTTTAAGACTGATTATGTGTCAGGAGTGGCACTGCACATAGCACAGGAGTCAGCCTTGCATTCGTCAGCCTGGCCCCTCGCCCAGACCTGGGATTAGCATGTGTGTAATTCAACACGCTGTCCTCGCACTTCCCACGGCCGCCCCACCAGGTGACAGCAGCCCTTTGTACGGCCAGGGGCTGAGGTCGAGCAGCCAGAGACAACAAGAAGTTCCCAGAAGCCCACACGCAGCTCCTCTGTCCTCCTTCCCGTGCCATCCACACACTGGTGGCTCTTGTTGTCATCTGCCCCATGGGAAGAAAAACAGAATGCACAAGCCCTCAGAGATGCCACAACCCAGCTCCCAGGGGGCAGACAGGCAGACGGGGGACCACAGCAAACTCCTCTACACAGACTACAAAAAGCAAGGTGCATTTGAACATTAAAGAAAAATCACTGAACTAAAAGGATAAGGATTACATCAGGGAAATCCAAAGTGGAGTAAGACATCTGGCTGCTCTCTTCTACATCGGTCCCATTGAAAGAATCCCTCTCTGTGCACAAAGTCATTTAAAGACAGGAAGCCTGGACCCCTCCAACCGAGCCCCCAGCCCACCCCCACACTCTCCCCAGGAGGGAGACCACACAGGTGAGTCTTGCTCGGATTTCCACAATTGCTCAAATTCAGCAAGAGCCCTGAAATCCTAACTGGCCGGTTTAAAAGCTGGTTGTACAAGGGAGCAGCAGGCATGTTTTAACTTGCCACACGGGCATGTAGCAGGGTGCTGGGGCCCAGCCACCTGGGTGCTTGGGCGCCATTCCTCTGCCCAGCTGTTTCTGGGCATGTGTGGTGGCCCCTGAAAGCACCCCAAAACCACCTGACGAGACCCACCCTCACCAGGACAGAGACAGGTGAACACAGGGCTCTCATGGATGTCAGGTGGCTAAGACAGATCCACAGCTTGAAAAATTCATTAAAATAATAAAAGTATACATTAGGAATTGTGACTTACCCCCATCAGATACAGTTGCAGACTGAAAGAAAAGAGAGAGAGACATGAGTTAATTAGACCTCATGACAAACAACCAGGGAACAGCACACGTCCATGGAGGTGCAGCGGGACCCAGCGGCTGGGACCAATCCCACAGGTGTCTGAAGGAGCCAGGGCTGAGTAAGAGGCTATGTCTGAGCCAGCCCCGCCCGCCGCCTGCCCCAGAGGAGGAAGTCACAGTCATTTTCATGTGAAAAGAATCCCAGTGCGTCTGCCTTGGGAGCCTTGGGAAGAGCCTCAGTGACTCAGAGACCCCTGTGTGAGGTGTGCACTCCGGAAGTACCCAGCAGCCTCCGGGGACCTGTGCCAGCACAGATGCCTGCGCCAGCTCTGCCCCCTCCATGCCCACCACTGCCACCTCCCAGGGCCAGACCTGGGCCAGAGAGAGAGCAAGCACAGGCCAGTGCAGGGAAAGGGGCACCCAGCTGTCCCAGAGGAGGGAGGGGCATCCAGGCTCCACCGCAGGCCCTGGGCAGTGGAGGCCAGAAGCTCAGGAGAGTGCGGCCCTGCAGAAAAGCCAGTGTGGGTGGCTGCTGAGCCAGGCTAAGGGTGGCAGGGTGGGCGATCTGGGCGCAGGAGGAGCACCCAGAACCCCGGCTACTAACTGTCAGGGAGACAAAGAGTGGCTCAGACCAGGACCAGAGGGACAGGAGTCTGAAGAGTCAGGCGAGGGAGGCAGATGTCCCGGGTGGTGGGCAGAGGGCATCAGGGGCTGCTGTGGCAGGAAGGGAATAGGAGGGCTTTGGAGGAGTGGGCCCTGCTGCAGTCCTGTCCCTAGAGCAGCAGAAAAGCAGCTATAAGGGCTGCATGGTGCCGGGCTATGTCGCACCCCCAGAGCTGTGGTGCAGGACCCCTCTGCACCTGCAGGGCACTCGCTGCCAGTCTGTGGTGGCCTCCTGAGCCAGGCCTCCCACTCCTCAGTGATAACAGGGACTCCACAGGGAGACTTTCCTTCCAAGGGACAGCCAGCCAGAGGGCGGCATGCAAGAGAGCCGGACCCTAGTGGCCTCCTCCAGCCGGGGCCAACCCTGAGCCATGGAAGCCACTGGGGGCCTAAGACCCTTCCAGTGCAGATACAAACACCTGAGGCCCAGAGAGTCCCCCCACGCACTAGAAGGAAGTGACCACAGGAAGGGACCCACAGTTGCGAGGCAGCACAAAGGTGCACAGTGCAGTCTTGCTGTGCACACGACCCCAGCACAGCCTTCTCCCTGCCCGGGCCTTGCACACAGTGCCTGCCCACCTGCCTCTCTCCCAGGGTTGCCTGGCCATGCCCTGGGCACAGTGTAATTCTGGGTGACATCAAAGGTGGGCTGTTCTCTCGGGAGCACAGTAGGCACTCTGTAGGCTGCATGCAACTAGGAATACTGTCAACAGCATCTGAAAACAAATCATGAAACCCATGCTTCATCCACGTGAAGGAGGAAGTCACTTCCGGTCACACTCATGACCAGATGGAGCAGAGCAGGCTGGACGTCCCTACACCCTATTTATCCACATAGCCAGCAACACTGCCAGGCCCAGGAGCCAAGGAGAAGCCAAGGTTGCCGCTGGCACCTAAAAACCAGTCGGAAGCCCCCAATCACACAGTGCCACCGGATACAGGTCAAGTGCCAAAACAAGCCTTTTTAAAAGTAAACTTCACTTTTTCATCAGTTTTAGATTTATAAATAAAGCACCAAAATGAATATGCTTTGAATATTCTAGTGCTATGAGAAAGGGTAAGGAATCCCTGAGAGATCAGTGGGGTGATCAGCAAATACCCAGCCCATAGCAGAGAGCCATAGAGCCCTGGACACTGAGACCACTGCAGGACATGGCCTTGGAGGTAGGGAAAACTCACCCCCAGAACTTGCTCAGTGCCCACAGGAACCCGTCAGAGGCCACAGCGAGTGGAAAGAGCAACACAGTGTCAATACTGCAGAGCGTCAGGCACTATGACACTGTGAAGAAAGACCCGGCTGTGGAAGGCGAGCAGAGGATGCGGGCGCCACGGCAACGCTGGAAGTTAAGGCTCAGCAGATGATGGGGGGAAGAGGGGGAAAGAGAAAGCAACCCACAGAGGTCCATCCTGGACGGCACAGGAAGCAGATAGCCTGGAGGGCCCTGGCCCTGCTGGCACGCAGGGACCTTCAGAAGGCTCCCATGTTCCACCTGAGAAGGACCCTGCAGAACTGCTGCTAACACACACGTGTGCCACACGATCACCACGAGTCCAGTGCATGCCCTGCCTGTGGCTCCCAGACCCTGCACACCAGGGACACCTCGTCCCCGTGGTGACCATCTACATCCACCCAGAGGCAGAGGGAGCAGATCTTGGTACCACTTGGGCACAGAACCACACTCATGCCCGAGTTCTTGCACTTTCCCAGACACAGACAGCTTTCCCTGCACAGGAAACTGGCAAGGAAATAACTCACACCTGTGAGTAACCCACTCGCTTGCTCTGAAGCCAACCCTGAGGTGATAGCAGGGTGTGTTCCCTGCATATGGCAGCCGCCAGAGCAGTTCCATGGTCCCCTGAGCCTGTGACAAGGCCATGGAAATGCTGAGGAGCACACCTGGGAGGCCAGGGAGAGGCCTGGGACCACCTCAGGGCAGGAGCAGAGAGGGACCTGAGCTATGCTGTGGGAGGGACCCTGCTCGCTGGGCACTGGGGTTGGTGCAGGGTGGGCAACAGGGAGACCCCAAGTCACTCCTGACCGAACTGCCCTTTTCCTAGGCTTCGCCCGCGTTCTCTGAGCACGTCCTGCTGACCCAGGGGAAGCACCTCATGCTGAAGACAGGAAGTCTCAGACAACGCCTGCAGGCAGGACTCTTACAGCTCTTGGTGACTTTTAAGTGATTTGCGTCACACTCGCCCGCTGAGAAGGCTGTGGGACAGAGAGTGCTCACAGGGGAGGCATACACCCAGGCAGCCGTCCCGGGCACCTCACTGTTTTATGACTCTTGGAAGCACCAGTCAGGGCCGGTCTGCCCTGCTCAGGGCAACGGTCAAGGGCCCAGAGGACAGGACACACGGAGGCCAGGCGGGTCTGTCTCTCATTTGGAAGAGGAACAACTCTCTCTGCAGAGGGACGTTCAGAGTCCTGCCATCAATGTCCCTAGGAGAAATGGAAAATGTCTGTAAAGCATGATCATAAACGTACCTTTTTGAGAATTTGTAAAATGTGGAAACCACTTACTAAATAGAACCACATTAAATGTAAGTGGCATGTAACGGCCCTGGGATGGGTGGTTATGGTTTTCTCTGGACAGCTCAGAGCAACAAGGCACACACCAGGAAATGCTCCCTCCACCTGCCAGGTGGCAGCTGGGGCCACTGTGAGGCAGGGTTGGAAGGGGACCTGTGCACTGTGGGTAGGAGTGAAAACCACTGCAGTCACCGTGGAAAACAGTACTGAAGGACTTCAAAAAATAGACTGCCGGGCATGGTGGCTCACACCTATAATCCCAGCACTCAGGAAGCAGAGATAGGAGGATTGCTGAGTTCGAGGCTTACCTGGGCTACATAGTGAGCTCAGGGCCGGCCTGAACTATAAAGTAAGATCCTGTCTCAAAAAAAAAAAAATAGACCACCGTGCGGTCACACAGCCCCTCCAGGGTGTCCACCAAGAGATGGTGCTCACTGGCGTGCACTGCAGCAGCATCCACGGTGCTCGCAGGCCAGTGGGGAAAGCAGCCTGTGCCTGCTGACAGGGGCAACCAGGCAAGGCCAGTGTGGCGCACACATGCTGCAGGCCAGACACAGACGAGCCCAAGCACTGTGCTAGGTGACAGCAGCCAGGAGTCACGAAGCCTAAGAGAGTAAGCTCATAGGAGCAGAGAGCAGGGCAGCAGCTAGGCTGGGCCAGGCTGGGCGGGGCATAGGGAGGTGGTGGTGGGTTCTGAGCTCAGCCGTCCCAGAGGCCTTGTGGGTGCATGTGACTGTGGCTGGTATTGCTGTGCCAGCTCCCAGCCCACCTTTTTTTAACAAGCAAAGGGACACCTGGAGAACAGACCGCGGAGACGGTGCAGGCTCACGCTTCCAGGCTCCAGCAGAGAAGACCTTCCATGATCCAAGGGAGCGAGTGCCACGACAGAGCCCTTTGGTCTGCATACCCCGACTCCAAGAACGGGGGAAGAGCATGGAGAGGTGGGAGCTAGCTCTATGTGCCCAGGGTCACCGCAGCAGCCAGGGAAGCAAGGACCAGCCCAGAAGGGGAACAGCAGCACTGAGGAGTGAAGCTGGGTTTGTAGGGGCCGTGGGCATGTGCAGGGTGTGCATGTGTGGAGGTGCACAATGCCAAGGAGCTCCACAACCTTAAAAAGACCAGAAACAAAGTCAGGGCAAAACCCACACTGTGTGCCTCTTGGCAATGCCCCTCTTGTGGCACTGGTGACACCTTCTGTCCAGAGCAGCACAGGACGCACATGCAGCACCCGGGCAGAGGTGGACATGACGCTGACTCACAGCACTGGCTTGGTCCACAGTTAACCCTCGTTGGAGCCAGGCTGCCATCCTCTCTGTCATCCTCCCCATCCTGGGGACGAGAACCTCTAGACAGGCAGCGAAGACAGCTCAGAAGCCCACCAGGCAACATGACCCCCGTCCCGCAAGCTGGGGTTCATAGGAGAAATGGCCTTCTGCAGTGCACTCGAGCCAACAGCGGTCTTCCTCAAGGAAGCACAGGCCCAGGGAAACACCTTCCAGGACCCGGTGACCCTGCTGTCCAGACAGCCTCCACACATTAAATGTTGCAGCGGAAGCCCTGCCATCAGCCTGGCCTCCCACCTGCTCCCAGCAGCCTGGCTGGGTCCACGAAGGACCCCAGGCTCTGGTGGTTGTAGGGTGCAGGGACCCAAAAGCTGAGAGCGTCCACACTGACAAAAACATCACTACACACAGCACAGAGCTCATGGCGGCTGGGTACCAGCAGCCCCTTCCCAGGGAGGCTAGAGGAGAGGTGGACAGGGTGCTGTCGGAGGCTACCGTTTCCAGTTCAGGACTGGCTCCCGCAGCAAGGGAGCAGCAGGGTGGGAGTGAAGTTAGATGGGGTGGAGGTCAGCCCCACAGGCTGCTGACATAAAGTGCCAGAGGGCTGGGCATGAGCCAGATGGACAGGGTTGTGCCCCTGGAGACCAAGTGCATGAAAAGGAGGTAACAAATTAGGCACATCTGAGGGCTGCCGGACAGCAGAGTGTGGTAGAGGATTCAGGTCCAGGCAGGAGGGCAGTCCTCGGGGTTGGCAGCACATGGGCAGAGTCAAGGTGCCACCCTCTCCTGTGGGCTTGTCAGCTGCCTCAAGGTCAGCCTGGGCACAGGGAATGCTAGGAGTGGTGGTCAGTGACAGAGGAAGTTGGTTCATTTGGGCTGAGAAAGAGAAATTCAGTCAAATGCAGAGATTCCAGGTCAGCAGAGGTGTCCTCAGACACATCAACCCAGAGGGCAGCAGGCTCTTCTCACAGGCTGGCCACCACCCACCACAGTATCATGACAGTCCCCATGCAGAGTCCTGCCACCCACTCTGCTGCCCTCAGCCTCACGCCACATATGCTGAGGAGGCCACCCAGACACAGCCTCAGACCTGGCACGAGAGAAGGTGGGAAGTTCCCACAGGGGCACAGGCATGGCCTGGGTGCAGCCACAGTGGCCTCCTGTGTCACAGGCACTGCCAGCTTCTCACATTCCTGCCAACACTGAGGCCGGCCTCCCGGCAGAGGCCCAGGGTCCTCCTGTGTCAAGGCCTGGCTCCTGCCTCGCAGGTCCCACCAAGGCCCCCGACCAACAGCTACAGGCTGCAGGAATCCATGCTGCCAACAAAGGGCTGAGGCTTTGGAATTTACAGTGTCCCCTTCCTTTACCATTCAGAACATGGCATATGTGGGGCACGAGCCCCACCTCTGGCATTCAGCAACTCCAGGCCCTCCTGAGTCATGACATGGGACATGAGGCTGGCACCTGCACGGCACAGAGGCCTCTGTCTCAAGTGGTAAACTGCCCAATGTCCTACATGGCAAGGAAGCAAAGACAATGGGAGGCACTGCAGCCCATGGGCCACCCCAACCCAGTACCAGCGTCACCCCTGGCATCTGCATGTGAGGCTTAAAGCCCAGGTGGGCATGGGAGGCCCCTGTGCCATCTGTGGCCCCACTGGCCGTGGGCCGCAATCTCTATGGAACCCAGCACCCACGGCATGGCTCGGCCAGAGCAGCAGGCTACTGGGGCGGGGCCACACGGGGCTGTTTCCTCCTGATAATTCATCTTTCGAGCTGGGTTTTCACGTCTGCTGAGCAGCTCTTCCTAGCATCCAAGAGTACAGTTCCTGACTGGCATGGTCTACACACAGCACGGCTCTGTCCTGACCCAGCTGCACACTCATGCTCCGTCTGTTTCACAGGGGGCGCTTCGGTCCATGGCTCTGGTCAGCAGGGCCTCTGCACTCCTGGAGATAGGCCCGCTGGCTGCTGCTGTGCTTCCTGCGGTGGCTGCCTCCCCCTGGGCCCAGGGCCCAGGAAGTTAGGGGCCTCTGCAGTTGGGGGCTGCAACCTCGGGCACTTCTATCACTGACAGCAGGTGTGCACGGCTGAGCTCATTGAGGTTTGTGCACCGCTCGGGGCCCCGCCACTTCCCAGACCACTTTAGAGGCCAGCAAGTGTGGCACAGAGTAGGGAGGACAGACTTCGAGGCCCACAGAGGCAGCACAGAGGGGCTGGCTCTAGAGGAGGCTCTCCCCACCCGGCTCCCTGGTGCACCCGCGGCTGCTCCAGATGGGGCGGGCGGACCCAGTCCACAGAACCAGAGTGGAGCTGAGACCACAGGTGCTCCATGCACCCCGATGCACGGCCACACCAGCCAGGCTCTGACCCGCATGTGGACAGTGTCCTGGCCACTGTCAAGCACTGCAGCATCTGAGAAGCCAGTCAGATAACAAGCAAATACAAAACATGATTTTCAGGGGCCTTTTTTTTTCCCCCAGAATAAAAAACAAGGGCCGGAGATTTAGCTCAGTGGTTCCAGTGCCTGCCTCGCAAGTGCAAAGTCCTAAATTCGATCCCTGGGAACCACATACAATAATACTGGGCATGGTGACTCACGCCCACCAGCAGTCAGTACCACACACCACAGTGCCGGGCATGGTGGCTCACGCCTGTCATCCCAGCACTCGCGAGGCAGAGGCAGGAGGATTGCTGAGCTTGAGGCTTGCCTGGGCTCCACAGTGAGCTCAGGGCCAGCCTGAACTACAAAGCGAGACCCTGTCTTAAAAAAAAATAAAAATAAAAAACAAAATTGTGCACAACCTGCCTTCAGGTGCAGGTTGAGATGAAAGTGGGTGCGGATAGCTGCCAGTCAGCTGGACTGGTGGGGCCAGGACAGCAAGCCCTGGTTCTCCAGCCCAGGCTGAAGGGGCCAAGGGGCACCCTCGGAGCTGCGCCCGCCCTGCCCACTCCCCCACGGAGGGCGCCGCTACCCTACTCTCAACATCTACACCAGCTGTCTCCAAGTTCCCAGTTTCTCTGTCAGTTTTATGCAGAAGAGCTGAAGTAGATATTCCAGAAAAGCAGTAAGATTCAGCAATTGCCAGGAAAGAATGCACTTAAAATGGGTACCCAGTAACTAGTGTCAATATTCAGTATGTAATTTAAATTTGATTTTGCCTTTAAACCCACAAAAGGAAAATAAAAATTACTTTGTTCTTTTTAGTTACTCTCAACCCTTTTAAAAACATCTTATAGTATGTTCCACTTCATAAGCTCATATAATAATCCATCATTAGGTATGATTGCTAGACATTATATACGGATGCACACGACTCACTACATTTAAGACTGGCAGCTCTGAGTAGTGATTCAGACAGTGTGGTAGATCTTAATATACTTATGTAGCAGAAATGTAATATTTCAACCAAATTACCTCACTACTTTACAATCTGTCAGAATTGCAACAGCGCAGGAGAGCAGAACATGAGTGCTTTCCAGGGGCCGGGCTCCCGAGGGCTGAGGCTGGATGCTGGGATCGGACCCGGCCCCAAAGCCCACGCTGCACCTGGCATGGTGGCCCCAGAGCCGGCGCAGACTCCACTGCTCACTCCCAGCCCAGACCATGGACGCGGGGCAGCACTGGGGCCCACAGCCACCACCACAGGTGGCTGGAGGAGCACACGTCCTGCTTACCACAACCACAGCTGCAGCACCTCACCTGCTGGTCCGGGCAAGTGTCTGTTTCTTTTGGTGACCCTTCTTCCAAATTCATCTTAAGACAGGAGAACTTCCGGAACAAGCCAGGCCCCCAGCTCTAAAATGTAGCCTCCGACACCGCAGCATGCCTGTGCGTGTCAGCAAAGTTCAGGCGTCTCTGCTGAGTTCCATGTGCTCCTTCGTCACCCATAGCAACAGGACACGGAGGAAGCTGTGGTCTGCCGAGGACGCAGGCTCTATCCCAATCGTCTTGTATGCAGGAAAAAGGCCGTTTATATAAATCACGCTGTGAGATCACTTTTAAAGTATTTCCTCTACCAAATCAGAAGAATAACACTTCAGCTGATGGGATAATTTCTCAGTCAGCACAGCAGCTGCAGGGAATTTGTTTTTGAGCAGCATGGTGTGGTTTGCAACCTTAATTACAGTTGCACGGAGCTATTCTGGGCCCGCTCCATCTGCACACGCCTCCTCCGTGGCAGCCAGTGGGACCTGGCACAGTCCTGAAACCCTCCGCACTGTCCACGGCATCTGAACAGCCTGGGAGGGAGGAACTGTGGTGGATCCCGTTTGAAAAGGAAGCAGGCAAGAGGCAGAGGTTGCTCCTAGAGCCCTGTGAATACTGGGCACCCTGGGCACTGCCTGCCCTTTTGACAGCCATGGGTAGCAGGGGCCAGTTAGAGGGGGTCTGGGGACTACAGACAGCTGGCACAGTGCAGCCCGCTTCTGTGGAACCACTGCCTGACCCCAACCCAGACACCAGCCAAGGGACCCTGATTTCACTGTGACAGGCAGTAGCCTCCTGTCAGGTGCAGGTTTGACCCTTCCCAGGGACCTGGCCCCAGCGGAGAAGGGGCAGAGTGAAGCCACTTCCACCAAGCACCCGGAGGAGGGGAGGGTCTGGGACTCCAGGGGAGACGCCAAGGAGCCGGTCTCAGCAGCCAGCGTCCCACTCACTGCAAGGTGGCGCCGCTCTGCTGTCACCGGTTCAGAAGCAGTGGCTGTGCTGTGACCTGGCCTGGCCTCCAATCCCAAGCATCAGAGCCCCAAAACGCACACAACTGGCTCCTGCCCTTGGACAAGGCCGTCTCTCCTGGACAAACCCGGCAATCACCCCTCTGCCCATGATGCAGCCTCAAGAGTGGACCCTGTTCACCAATACTGACATCCACCCAAGGCTGAGCCTCACCGGACGTGGCCTCTAACCCTGCTCCTGGAAACCAGCTGTGGGCTCTCGGGGCAGTAGTGCCCTGTGGCTCTGAGACCAGATCCCCCCTCTGCCTTCTGAGTCTGGGAACAGTGATCTCTGGAACAGGGCATGGGATGGCAGAATCCTGGCCCCGCAGGCCCCCCCAGGCCCTGGCAACTGCAGGCAACCATAGTGGGCCCTTCTAGGGCTTCTGGAGGTGACACCCACAGGACGACTTAGGCCCCGGACATGTCTCAAATGAATCATCACGGAGGAGACGCCCGCACCCCAGCGTGTTCGGTCACAGGCCGGGGAAGAAACACACTCGACCTTGTCTGTGCGCTCGCAGGCACCTGGCCCAGGCTCAGACCCCCTCTCCCTGCCCATGCGGGGCTGGTGAAGGCACCCTGTGCCCAGCCCCTCCTCCTCTTCTTCTCTACCTCTTCCTCTGCAGTAGCGGAGGGCAACAAGATGACAGCCCAAGCCCCAGGCCAGCCATCCTGCTCACATGCTAGTTAGCCGTCCTGCTTGGAATGAGAAGCCCCCAGCATGCCGAGCAGGCCCAGGAAAACAGCCCAAACCCACAGGCCTCCCGCCACCCCACCCTCTGCACAGCATGGCTTGTGAAGCCATGGCTGCTGAGCACAGTCTGCCCACCGTCAGACCTGCCTTCCTACACCAGCACCGGAGAGAAGGGAGGAGGGCGAGGCAGGCAGAGCCCAGGCTTGGGTGGGGTTATGCCACCATCTGGCTCCTGGCCTTGGACATGGTTGCCCCTCCTGGGACAAACCCAGCATTACCCCTCTGCCCACGAGGCAGCCTCAGGAGTGGACCCTGCACACCCCAACACTGACACCTGCCCAAGGCTGAGCAAGCACTTCCCTGGGCACCAGCATGCCCGAGGGGCCAGTATCCCGGTACCCCACTTCCAGCCATCAGTCTGTCCTTGTGGGAAGGCACAGCCAGAGCCAAGGGACCAGAGGATGCACTGCCCGACCAGTGGGAGGAGGCTGAGGCAGCGGCAGTGAGGACGTAGGAGGTGAGTCCTTGGTGGCAGCAGGCCTGGCCTGCAGCACTGGGGAGGCCCCTGCAGATCGGACGGGCCTCTAGGTACCAAGGAGTCAGGGGGACTGGGGACCCCGCTCCCTGCATGTCCCCTTAATCCCTGGCCTGACCTGTTCTCCTAGGCCTTCACTACTCCTGGACATAGCAGGGCCCCAGAAAACAGGACACGGACTTCCTCTGAGCTCTCTCACAGTGAGCAGGCCTGTGCAGAAAGCAGCAGACCCATACATCTCCTCCTCAGGGGGACCAAACCCTGCACACACAGGCTACCCAGGGCTTGCCAGAGCTTGGGTGGTGCTGTGCAGCTGGACCTGGAGGAGGGGTTTCCAATAGGAGGCCCCAGAGCTGCCCAGGAGAGGCATTTGCAGATTCTAGTGTGGGCCCAGGCTCTTCCTGCTCTTAAGCCCAGGAAGCCTCTGGCAGGCAGACCACAGTCTGTACACCTCCCCACCAGGTCCACGGGCTCCACCCGCTTCCAGATCCAAGCATCCCCAACTGAACATCAACACCTCTCCATGACCCAGCCCCTCAGACACACCCAGCCTCCCAGCCACTCCCTCCTCCCCTAGCACCAGCCAGCCACCATCTCCTCAAGCTTCCTGCAGCCTGCCCAAGGGCCAGCACATGGGGTCAGGACAGGCTCTGTCCAGGCTGTGTCCTGAGTCAGAACCAGGCCCAGGCCCAGAATAGCACAAGCGTCAAGCAGCAGGCTCACCAGACAGGCCTCTCTGTTCACAGGGCCTTAGAGGGCCGAGGAGACTCCCCATGACCTGTCGAAAAGGTAGTCTGGTATACAACAGCAGGAGTAGCAAGACTTTCTCAGTGAAATTCTCCTAGAAACACCAAGATATCAACTTAAGAAATTGGGAGAGAGGGCCGGAGGGTTAGCTCAGTGGTTCCGGCGCCTGCTGCGCAAGTGCAAGTTCCTGAGTTCGATCCCAGTAACCACATATAATGCTGGGCGTGGAGACTCACGCCCACCAACAATCAACACTGCATACCACAATGCCAGGCGTGGTGGCTCACGCCTGTAATCCCAGCACTCGGGAGGCAGAGACAAGAGGATTGCTGAGTTCGCAGCAGCTTGCCTGGGCTCCATAGTGAGCTCAGGGCCAGCCTGAACTACAAAGCAAGACCCTGTCTCAAAAAAAAAAAAAAAAAAAAAATTGGGAGAGAAGGCCCGGGGATGTAGCTCAGTGGTGCTGCACCTGCCTGGCAAGTGAGAG
Source organism: Thryonomys swinderianus (assembly GCA_004025085.1). NCBI lineage: Eukaryota > Metazoa > Chordata > Mammalia > Rodentia > Thryonomyidae > Thryonomys > Thryonomys swinderianus. Next base: position 73,250 of record PVIC010002107.1, read on the forward strand.
GTCCTGAGTCGGATTCCCAGCTCAACCAGGGAGCAGGACGGTGGTCCCGGGCCACAACGGTCTTGGTTGGCTGGAGATCTGTCTGCCTTCAGCTGACAGGAAAGAAAAGCACAGCAGCTCCCAGGCGGCAGCAAGTAACCCAGGCGGGAGACCCTTTCCCCTCCCAGAACCCCACTACCTCTCCCTACACAAGGGTGCCCAGGTGCCCCCTGCTGAGTGCCACCACTGCAGTCCCTGCCAATACCACCTATGGGCCTACACCCCCTCACAGCAAGCAGCCCAGCGTGTGAGGGAAGCCAGTCACTCCTCCATCAGACTCTGGGGGCACCACGTGCTGATGTCAACAGAGAAGGGCCAGGCGCCCACACTAGATTCTGCAAGTGCTGCTCCTGGGCAGCTCTGGGGCCTCCTATCAGGCACTGAGAGGCAGCCTTGAGGCTGGGGGTGAATCCCCTGCCCAGCAGTCCCCACAGCAACAGCACCTCCTCTGACATGTTCCCGCTTTGACAGCTGGCCAGGGATTTAACTCGGAGGTTCCAGCATCTGCCTGGCATGCACAAGGTCCCGAATTCAATCCCTGGTCCACATACCACAACACCAGGCGTGGTGGCTCACACCTGTCATCCCAGCATTCAGGAGGCAGAGGCAGGAGGATTGAGCTCAAGGTTAGCCTGGGTTACAGAGTGAGTTTAGGACAGTTTGAACTATAAATTGAGACCCTGTCTCAAAAAAGGAAGGTAGTGGACAGCAAGGTCCCAGCTGAGATGACAGGCTGGGAAGACAGACAACGAGACCTGGCCCTGCTGCCTGGCACAGGGTGTCACGAGGTGGGCAGAGGCTGGTATATGCTGCAGACCAGCCTACTCACGACAGTGCACTGCATGACTCTGCTTCAGTATCCTTTCTATGAAACAAATGCTAATTGATCTTCCTTCACATCTGCAAGGAGGCAGCCTGCAGACCAGATAGGCACACATCCCAAGGGCTCTCATGACCCCAGAGCCATGGGCCCACAGCTGCGTGCAGCCACACAACTATCCTCAGGACATGCCAGCCACCACCATCCCCACATCCCACCCTTGGCCCTGGCACCTTCCTCAATGTGCCAACACCCAGGCCAGCAGGGCATGCCCACAGCCCCTGCCACCAGCACCCACGGTTGCAGGACACACCGTCTCCTACTGACAGCAACAGCATGGCCAGCAGTGCAGCTGACCCAAGCAGCCAAAGGGCCAAACACCCGTGCACAGCCCCGATGTGCCCAGAGCAGGCTGGGACCCAGCAGACGGGTTGGCCGGCAGCCGGTGCCCATCCCACCACCATGCACCATGTGTCTCCCCTGCCTGCAGCTACAATCAGGTGGAGGCTGAGCCCCTCACTTGGCCCTGCCACTTCCATACCATCTGCCCTGGCCCCGCAGGCACCTAAGAAGCACATCGTGGGTCACACCCACCTTCCCATGGCCAGCAGTGCAGTGGGTCTGTCCTGTGTGGGGACAGAGCCGCGGGGTGACAGCAGGGACTGGTGCATGCACCAGCTGCTCTCATCTGAGCACAGCAGAACACAGCACATAGCACAGCCGCACCATGGGGACTCAGGACACAGGCGGGGCAGGAAGAGCTTAGGAGCCATGTGCGGCTCAGTGCAGGAGGCTGATAGCAAGCAGTGCAGGGGCCGGGGGACATGGAGGCTGCTCCGGGCTCCAGCTTTCTGTAAATCTAAAACTGCTACTCATGTGACGAAAGAAAGCAGAACGTGGCAAAGCCCTCTGGGCAAGGCCACACCCACAGGAGGGTTCAGCAGGGCTCTACTATGTCCACTGGGGTCACAGACCAACGAGTGCCCGGGAAGCCCTGGTGGCCAGGGCGGTCCACAGGCTTTGGCACATCTTGAAACAGAAGGGAAAGCGCGCAGGAACCTACCTCGAGGTCATCGAGAGAGCGAGTGACGCTGAACCTCCTGGATCTCCCAAAGGACCTGCGGACAGAGCCATGCTGCGATGTCTGCACAAGTCCAGCTCCCCGCCCAAATCTGGAGCCCTGGAAATGAAGAGAAAGAGGTGTCTGGTTGTCCTCGGGGAAGAGCCGATGTGAGCAGCCTCCTGACACAGAGCAGAAGAACCCACAGCAAAGTCATCTCAGGAAGAATTTTACATTAGGAGGATTTACACAATGAAAACCATGAAGCTGACAAAAGGAGTCAACCCAGGGCTGGAGGGTTAGCTCAGTGGTTCCGGTGCTTGCCTCACAAGCACAAGGTCCTGAGTTCAATCCCCGGTAACCACATACAATGCTGGGCATGGAGACTCACGCCCTCCAGCAATCAATGCCACATGCCACAATGCCAGGCATGGTGGCTCACGCCTGTGGTCCCAGCACTCGGGAGGCAGAGACAGGAGGATTGCTGAATTCAAGGCTTGCCTGGACTACATGGTGAGCTCAGAGCCAGCCTGAACTACAAAGTGAGACCTTGTCTCAAAAAGAAAGAAAGAAAAAAAAAAAGGAGTCAACCCAGCGACCCACACGTGCCCACGTGGCTCCCTCGCCGCGCCAACTCCCAAGCCCACTGCAGCCGGCTCAGCAGAGCCTGAGGAGCAGCACCAGCCATCTGGAGCATGAGGAGGGTCTTCCCATGGGAGGGGCCAGGCCTCAGCAAGGCTGGGCTTTACTCGACCTCAACAGCATTCAGGAAACTGAGCCCCTAAACGTGTCCTGGTACCCAATGCCCAAGTCAGCGTGACCCAAGAAAAGCTGGTTACCGAGACACCCTGGCTCTTCCTCCCAGAAGGGACAGACTTAACCTAGTTCGCCAACACAGCACATGGGCCATGTCTTAAGGTGTCTAAGTACCTGAACTCTGGCCCATTCTGGGCACAAGGAGGCAATGGATTTATCCAGGGGTCACCAGTTCTTTCTACGGGCAGAATAACTTCAGTTGGCGTCATGTAGAAACTTGAGCAATTCCCTGACAGCACGGAGAGCTGGACATTGGCACTGGAACCATAGAGTGGGCCGTCCTGGGCCTCAGCCTGAGATCGCACTCCAGAGCCCCTCAAGTGTAGCCATGGTCCCCATTGCCCTGCACAGTGCACCCCACCTCCCCTTCCAGCCCTGATACCCTCCAGTGCATAGCTCCTGCGGGCCCCCACGCTGTGGCCACCAGCACATGCTCACCAGGCTGTCCCCCATCACCTCAGTGCCAGGGCCCCACCAGCCTCTCCCTGCCCCTCCTCCTACCAGTGTCCTGCCCAGTGCGCCCACCAGGACCTTGGCCCTGAGGCCTCCCCAGCCCAGCCACCCTGCTCACCCATACCCACTGGCAGAGCCTTCACAGTGCCCAGAGCTGAGGGACAGGCTGATGCACGGAGAGAGCACGACCCAGAGTCAGAGGAGACACAAACCAGCTGGCGTCAGCACAGGAAGGGGCTCCCAGTCTGCTCTTCAGGCCCATGGCCACCAAGAGCGCACGTCTGAGCTGCTCAGGTGGCATTCCAGTACTAGTGCCCTGGGCCAATACTAAGGTGGGAGGGTGATGCCACCCATGGACCTGCCCTCCATGGACCAGTACATGCCAGTTCAGCATGACCTGGAGCAAGGATGACACAGAGAGGTACCATTAGCTGACTGCCTCCCCCGCGCCCAGGGCCACAGGGTAGAGAGGACTACAATGGCTCCTCCATGGTGAGTACCTAGAGGTGGGGCCTGCTGGAACCCAAAACAGGGAAAGCAGGGCCGTGGCGCCACCTTCCGGTCAGGCAGAGGCCCAGCCCCCAGGGCTGCTGGCTGCCACAGGTGCTGTGGACACACAGAGGAAGTGCCCCTCTGCATCATGGCCAGGCGTGAGAACTCAAAGGCAGTCCTCTGGGACGCTCCTAAGCAGGGAGCCTGTGAAGGAGACGGCGGGGGCCAGGGCCAGGGCCAGGGCCAGGGTGGGGCAGCCACTGTGGGCACTAGGCCTTATGCGTCTCATGTCCAAGCTCATGCCAAGGCTCTAGCCTGGAAGATGTGCTTGGCCATTCTCTCAGGCTGAGCCTGCCCCACCCCCGTCACTGAGAGGCCTCCACCGGCCCAGGTGTGGTGTGGTCAGGTGCGGTGTAGTCATTGGCAGTGCTGGATCAGGACAGAGTCCTCGCCATGTGCACATCCCAGCCGCTGGCACTGTGCTTGCTGCCACATGCAGCCTCGCTGCAGCACCCAGGTGTTGACTCCACATATACGGGGTACCATCTGGCCACCTGGGCAGTGCTCTGGGTCCATGCTCAGGTACCCACCCTCTCACCACACAGCCTGGGTCTCTTGCTAGCCAACAGTGCAGGTGACAGATGGGGAGATACTTGTCTGAGAAACATGTCAAACATGGCATCCAAAGCTGGTTGTGCCTCTGACCCTGGAGCCAGCTGTGTCTGGGGCTGGCCTCTGGGGTCTGCCCACACCCCGGGTCCTGGGCCTGAACTCAGCATGACGCCCTGGACTCCCTCGTGGCCCTAACCCTAGTTTCCCCTCTGGCTGAGACCCTTACTCTCTGGCCCTGATGAGATTCCGGATCCTTCTCTCCTCTTCCTGATGTCCTCCACCCTGGGGGAACAGCACACCATCACATCTGGTCAAACCCAGGACTCGTGCCAGCAGAAAGCAAGCAAGGAGATGCCCCGTGAGGCCTAGGAAGCCACAGTCAGACTGGCAGCCCATAGGAGTCACCAAGCTCAGGGCAGGGATGCTATGCACAGTCCCTGCCACCCAGAGCCAGCTCTGAGATCTGCCTCAGGTGCAGCACCAGGAGCGCCAGGCACTGGCTCTTTGGCACTGCTGGAATGTGCACAATGAGCCCTCAGCCTGTGGTCCAAAACGGTTTGGTTTTCAACACCCGGTGTCTACACAGAAATTCTGCACAGGCAACTCAGCCACCTCCACTCCAACCTTGTGACCCTCACAGGAAGAAACGAAGCTACACACCCAGGTGTTCACAGATGTGCTGGGAATGCGGTGTTTACAGAAGGGAAAACCAAACCATCAAGCAGACAGAAAACCACTCCCACGAAAGACTGAATCAACATCAGGAACAGACGTGAATCATCCCAATAATGCTCACAAGAACAAACTTCAGCATTTGTTTCTCAAATCGACCTCCACCGCCCCCTAGTGTACGAGTAGAAAAGGAAGTTGTATACTTTAACTCAGAAACAACCCAGGATTAGCGCCCCCTGCTGGTCAGGCGTGAGTCAGCCTCTGCTCCTGAAGCCAGGAAGCTACAGGTTGTGAGGGTCTCCCAGGCCATGCCATCCTGCACACGGCCAGGTGAGACAGGAGCAGCCCAGCCCCTGCCCCACCTCTCGACAGGTGCCCAGGCAGCAAATGCACACAGGCCCATGGCCACACAAGGCATCATGCCAAGCATGAAGTTTGTGGCCCAGCACACACGTGGCCAGCCCAGGACTGCTCCCAGAGGCCACAGTCACTAGTGTCCCTGAGGCTCCGACAAGACAGGCGGAGAAGATGAGGGAGAGCTCAGAGTGAGGACCTCTGCTCGCTGCCAGGCAGTGGTCTCCTGACCCCTTGGTCCCAACACCGCACAGTTACTGCAGTGGAGACTTGAGCAGGACATGCTCAAGGCCCTGAGGCAGCAGGCTCAGGAGGAGGCTGGCTCAGGCTCTACTGCTGCGGTATTTTTCCGCACTTAACACCACTTGTGCGCTATCCTGCAGCTGCGCCCACCCATCTTTTCAGCCTCAGCCTGAAACTCCAGACCAGGATGCCAACGCCCAGCCCTGGGAGCGCCCTCAGTGCTGCCACTGGGTCTGGTGGGCCTGGGCCCTCATTGCACTCAACTCACATAGGATTCACCTCAGGTTACATTCCAGACACAACATCCTGAAGTACGTTTCCCCTTCCTCTCGTATCCCTCTGTCGGTGGACACAGGGTAAGCCCACACAGGGGCTCCATGGGCAATGCTACTGTGGACAGGCCAAGTCCCTGTGGAGGCTCTGCAAGAGCCCATGAGTGGCTGCTGGGTCAGGTGGTGATTCTACTTTTAATACTCTGAGGACCGCCACACTGTCTCCGTGGAGGGGCCTCCGGATGCGCCTGCGGTGCGCAGCTCTCCACACTCACCACCGCACTGCCCCTGGGCTTTGACGGCCGCTCCCCAGTGTGGGGAGGCCTTGTGGTATGGGTGTGCACCTGCCCAGTGCTGCTGAGTCTCGAGTTGCTGCAGGCGATCCATGGCCCCTGGAAGGTCTGCCTGGAGGGGTCTATGCACTCCGCTGGCCCACACTTGACTGGCTCACCCGCCTTTCTGCTCCTGAGTCTGAGGGGTGCATTACTCCTGGACATGAACCGCATCAGACATATCACCTGCATTTCTCCCACACTCTGTGCTGACTCCTCACCTTGCTGATCTTGTCCTTCAAAAAAAGTTTTAAATTTTGGTGTAATGTCAGTCACTTAGGTATTTTCTCTTTTGTTGCCCCATCACTAGAATTAAAAATGTAAGAGCAAGGAGTCTCAAGCTTAAACCACAAGCCAGACAGGCAAGGCTCATTGGTCCTGGTCACCGCTGCCCCCAACCACTCCCAGTGCTGTCACAGAGTAAGTACTCAGTATTCACCGGACAAATACATGCCAGGCAAAGACAATCTCAGGCCAGGCACATGACGCAGCCCTGTACTCCCAGCTCTCAGGAGAAAAAGGTGGAAGGGTCACAAGTTCAAGGCGAAACTGAACAACTTAACCAGACTGTCTTAAAATACCAGGTGCTGGGCCAGGGATTGAGCTCAGTGGTTCCAGCATCTGCCTTGTAAACACCAGGTCTTGAGTTCGATCCCTGGTAACACATACCACAAAACCGGGTGTGGTGAGTCACACCTGTAATCCCAGTACTTGGGAGGCAAAAGCAGGAGGATTGCTTTTAGTTTGAGATTGGCCTGGGTTACATAGTGAGTTCAGGGACAGTGTGAACTACAAAACGAGACTGTGTCTCAAGAAAATGAAAAAAAAAAACACAAAAAAACTAAAAATGCCAAGTGCTGAGGATGTAGCTCAGGGCTCCCCAGGTTCAAACCCCAGCACCACAGAGAGGCAGAGAGAGAATGTTTAGGGCATCAGAAGGTTTCCCAGAGAATGACACAGAATTCTGAGGAGGAAGCTAATGATTGTCTTTTCCTGGCATGTTAGGCACTGCCCACAAAACAGACAGCTGCCACAGGGCAGCTGGCAAAGAGAACACAGAGTGAGGAGGACCTGGCCTGGCGCCAGCAGAAGAAATGCACGGGGACCAGGGAAGAAGCGTCAGCCACCCCCAACACCCAAGGGAGGGAGGGAACTACTCCAACTCCAAAGCTCTGAGGAGCAGCCTGTACCTCTCTCACCCAGACATCTGGGAGGCCACGCGGAGGGGCTGCCTAGGGATGAAAGCCACCACCATGGCGGTAGGATCACGTGGCCAGCCTCCTCGGCATCCCCTGGAGGCAGAGTCTCACAGTGGGGAGCAGTGCGGTACCGAGCCCTCCCTGGCCACAGAGGGGCTGGGCAGGCAGGGGACAGCACACTGGTCAGGTCAACTGCACCCACACTCCACAGACCAGGAGGAATTCTGAGTCCATATCAGAAATAACTCCAGCATCACTAAAATTCCACCCCAGACAGGACTGTGGATGCTTTACACAGCTGCCCAAGAAAGGCTTCCTGGTCGCAGTGAATCACCACTTGGAAGAAGGTCTGGGTCTTGTATTCAAGAAAGAAAGAAGTGAATTCATAGGAAAGGACAGCGATAGACAATGTCACCAAGATACGATAGACAATGTCACCAAGATACGGGGTGGGGACTGGATCTGGCGAAGACAAGGACAAAGCACTGCTTTCCACAGCAGCCCAGGAAAGGTGGGTCAGGAAACAACCCAGGCCTGAAAACAAAGCAAAACAAGAAAACAAAGGCCTGGGACAGGAGGAAGCGGAAACGGGACCCTTGAGGTCTGCAGAGCCCCAGCGGTCGCCACTCCCTGCAGAGCCCACACCTGTCACCACTCCAACCTCACTCTCAGGCTCTCAGAAGGAGCCTCAAGTTGGACTGGGAAAGTAAAACCCAACTACATGCCACTTCTACCAACATTCCTAAAGCACAGAAAATGAGAAGTTGAAAAAAAAGGACAAAAAGTGCCAGCTCAGAGATAGCTGGTTTTGCCAGATTAGTATCAGAGAAAATAGATCTCAGGGCCAATAGTTTAGAGATTCGGTAGACTAGCAAAAACAGAAGAAAGGGGAAAAAGATGAAGCAAAGCTCTAGTAGTTTTTATAAAATTATGAGACTAAGACCATGATACCAAAAGCAGATTAAAACAGACAGAAGGAGGGC
>PVIC010002108.1:9751-81432 GCA_004025085.1 Thryonomys swinderianus
AACTCAGCAATCCTCCTGTCTCTGCCTCCCGAGTGCTGGGATTACAGGCATGAGCCACCACACCCGGCACTTTGTTGATCTATTTTTGCCATTCAGATTCTCGAAGCTTCTTTCTCTGATCTTTTATCCAAAGTTTGAGGAATGGATGGAAAGTCCCATTTAATCAGTTGCCTCTCTATGCCCACAGAAGTAAACATTTGATATACATTTCCTTTCTTATTTTTAGTCCTTGCTTTATCGTTTCTCATTGGAAAATTGATTAGGCCTAGATGTTCTTCAAAGCGCCAAATCTAAGATATTGACTGTATCCTCCAAAGCAGGACTGATGAGGAATTACTCTTTCTAGTCTGCAGTACTCTTCACTTTCTGAGGCCAAGGTCTTCACTTTCTGAGGCCAAGGTTTTCATCGCTGTGGAAGATCCGGGTGAGGAAGAGGAGGAGGGGAAGTGGGGGAGGAAGTCGTCTTCCGTTGTCCCAAGAGACCACATCTTGGTATAGATCTGCTTGGATATGAAGGGATGTTGTTTAACTCCTCATTTTACAATAACTATGCCACAAACTAACACAGATCATCTGTCTAGGGGACAGAAATTGAAGATTACAAATAGGTGACAGTTAATACAAAAATCTTAAACTCTGAGCTTTGGCTCTGTTATGATATGTTGATCAATTCCACACTTTAAAAGTGGCATGACAAACCAAAGGGTCAACTGCTGCCAGGGCATAACATATGCTGGTCTACTAATTCTTTGTCTTATCTTTTATTTTTATTTATTATTATTATTATTATTATTATTATTATTATTATTATTTTTGCTTTTTGGAGACAGGGTCTCGCTTTGTAGTTCAGGCTGGCCCTGAGCTCACTATGGTGCCCAGGCAAGCCGCCACGAACTCAGCAATCCTCCTGTCTCTGCCTCCCGAGTGCTCTGAGTGCTGGGATTTCTTATCTTTTATTTTTAACTGAAACAAAAATTGTACATATTCATCAAGTGATATTTTGATACATGTGTTCATTGCATACTGTTCAAATCAAGAGATATGTGGTGGAGACATTCAAAATCCTTCAAACTTGTTGGGAGGAGGAGCATGGATAATGTTAATTCTTTTTATCTTGGGAAGAGGAAAAATATGCCACATGAATTGACTGTAGTTCTGGATGAAGTTGTTACTCATTTCTCTACTTCAAGCAGGATGTTTTCAGTTGAAACTACACTCACTGGGTTACATAATCGTGGGGTTTACTGAGCCTGGTGAATAGAAGGCTCAGAGGGAAGGAGCAGAATCCAGACATGAGCTTCTGGGTGTCCTCTGCCGCGAGCTGGCCGAGCGCTCCGGTGAGCGTGATGACGTCGCTAACATGAGCGCGCGCTCAGTCACGTTCAGAGGAAACAATACCCGGCAGGACCCCTGTCTTCAGTCACGTGGCACACACACACATCTAGGGGAGGATTATCTCGGGGTGGACCAGCGTGGTGCCCCAAACTTCCTGGCTGCTGTTCAGTAACCAGAGAGAGAAACCCTTCAGCAACCTCCTGTCCTGAGGATGCCTGGGAGCTTTCTGTTGTTCTTATTTAATAAAGTAAACTAATCGTCACCTAGATTTCTGTATTTGTATTTGTGAAGTACTTAAAGATTATGACGAAAATCCTAAGCAATTAAGATTTTAGGTGATTTTTGTCTGATTAGTTACTTCAATGTTAATTCAACATACTTGTTACAGAGATTGTGGCTGTGGCTACATGGGATTGCTACTTAGATCATACTGCCTATCAGTTCAAGAAATCAACTTACTTTGATTTGGACCAGTTTGGTTTTAATTAACGGTCTTGAGTAAATAGGAACCTGAGGTGGCCAGTAAGCCTGGCACTGGCTTTGCTTCCTCTGAACAAAATTAACACGACTGCTAACATGGCAGCATAAGCTTTTTCTTGAGTCTCAGGATTTTAAATCTGTTCATTTTTAGCTATTAATTTTAATGACTATAAAATATAATACTTAAACTCTGTTTTAATGGTTTAATTTAAAAGGGCATGCCTTTAAAATTGTTAAAGCTCTTGTTTTCTCAGGCTATTTTTAAAGAGCCCTTTTTATTTCCATACAAACGTTTTCCTTGAGAGGGAAATTTGCTTGTTTAACTGTTTTGTTTTGTTCTTAGCGTCCCAGAAATTTGTTGTCTGAGTTTTAAAAATTCTTATACTCTACACGTGGGCTAAAAGTTCATATAACAGTACATATTCTGAAGGAAAAATAAAGAAAGCAGTCTTTTATAGTATTTTCTAAGCTACAATCAAGTCCAACAGAGATCAGAATGAGTTTAATGTAGGCAAATGTAATCAACCACAGTATAAGAAAGCTTAATTTATTATATCCTTAGGGAAAAACGAAATTTAAATCCAAAGATCATTATAACCATAAGAGACATGATGAACAAATTAAATCAAGCAAACAAAAGCCATTTTATAAGTTTATTCCTCAGAAAAACCAATATAGTAAAATTTCTGACCACCAACATTGTCTTTCCCCTTGCGTGTGCCACTAAGTATTATCTATTAACTTTGAGCTCATTTAATCAATTACATTTTCCATTCCAGTTTTGTTTTTTACTTAGGTGTAATCAGTGGATTTTTATAAGTTGATCTGCAAGGTAGTCAGCTGTGAATTTATTCATTTAATTTAGTGTTTTTTCCTTTGTTCAGTACCTTGACATCTATCATTAGAGAAATATATGGATGTTGTTGGGTAGAAAATAGGAAATTAATTTACTCATAGGATTGGACAACCTTTTGCTTTGTTACTAATACTGATACCCCCACCTGGTAGCATGCAAATCCTCACTTATTCTCCTAGCACTCTTTAGAATGAGCAGCTCCTTAGGTCAGAATCATGAAGCTGCTCATACATGCCTGTGTCTAACCCTCATAAGAACCTGGTGATCCCGTGGGTATTACCCCATTTTACAGATTAGACAGTTGAGGATTAAAAGATTAATTTTCTCCAGGTTATATATGTAGCAGGGGTTAAGAGTTAACACTTAAACACATTTAATTACAAGATCCATGACCTTTTCATAACACTTTGTGATTTATTTCTAGTTATATTATTCTTTTAAAGGAGACTATTGATTTGACTTTTCCAGCCTTAATTTATTCCTAGTCATATAATCAGATTTTCTCTGATCCAGAATAGATTTGCAGAATAACTAAGGTTAAGCTGTAGTTGGGAACTGGATTGTGTTTTGTTTCATTAATTGTGATATACTTATTTGTTCATATTTTAAATCTCCAAAATAAGAACTGGTTTTATCAACTGTGCTAACACAGTATCCGCAATAGTTCAATGGTATATTAACTTTTATTCCTTAGTGAATTTTATAGTAATGGCATGTTTTAAATCAATGGTTTCTTTGACAAGAAAAAGAATAGTACTTAGCTTTTCAGTGAAATTTGGGAAACCAGGTTAATCTAGATTTGTGTCTAACTCCATTGCACACCATCTGCAGGACCGAGCTAGGAAGAAAGATGCTCTATCTAAAACAGGGCTCAGGTTCGGGCCTTTTGTCTTTTCTTGATATCCACTGTCCATTTGCCTTGTTCACCCCTAACAATGCAATTTCTGCTTTATCTTTACATAAATTCTCCTTTGGAGAGTTGAAAAATGTTGTTAATTTTATTATTTATCTATTTTCTCTTTGTTCAACCTCTTTTTAGTCATGTTAGCAAAAGCTTTTTTTTTTTTTTTTTTCTTAAAGTTCTTTCTTTTAAAATCTAAGTAAAGTGTGGGCCGGAGGGTTAGCTCAGTGGTTCCAGCGCCTGTCTTGCAAGCACAAGGTCCTGAGTTCAATCCCGGAACCACATATAATGCTAGGCGTGGAGACTCACACCCACCAGCAATCAATACCACAGACCACAGTGCCGGGCGTGGTGCCTCACGCCTGTAATCCCAGCACTCGGGAGGCAGAGGCAGGAGGACTGCTGAGTTCCAGGCTTGCCTGGGCTACATAGTGAGCTCAGGGCCAGCCTGAACTACAAAGCGAGACCCTGTCTCAAAAAAAAAAAAAATTCTAAGTAAAGTGTGAAATTTTTGGTCCTACTTATTACAAATGTACACATATTATATAGATTTAAAATTCTATGTCCATGATGCACAAGATGGATGTGAGATGTGGAGGATATATGTATATGTCATATAAAATATACCTCTTGATTTCTTCTTGTGGTTCACTTCTACATATGAAAATTATTATGTACATTTCTATTATTTCCAAAGGGCTTAGCAAGGTATTAAGTTGGTACAATGATCATACAATTTTATTCTTTCTAAAATTTTTTTCACTCATACCCTAAGGAGAATTTTATTCTTTTGGCCTCAGAATATCTTTGTAAGTTACATCATAAAGAAGTCTAAGCTTCCTTTTAGTAAAATGCAAAATCATGACTTTTCCTCCCTACCTTACTGATAGGATAAATAAATGTATATGAATCTTTTAATAAATGTGCATCACCTAATATAAATGTGTAAGTATTTGCTATTGGACGTCATTTATAACATTTCTTTCCAAGAATATTTTAAAGTCAAAGATTCCTAGGGGCCGGAGGGTTAGCTCAGTGGTTCCGGCGCCTGCCTCGCAAGCACAAGGTCCTGAGTTCGATCCCCGGGAACCACATATAATGCTGGATGTGGAGACACACCCACCAACAATGAACACCGCATACCACAATGCCGGAAGTGGTGGCTCACGCCTGTCATCCCAGCACTCGGGAGGCAGAGACAGGAGGATTGCTGAGTTCGCGGCGGCTTGCCTGGGCACCATAGTGAGCTCAGGGCCAGCCTGAACTACAAAGCGAGACCCTGTCTCAAAAGCAAAAAAAAAAAAAAAAAAAGATTCCTAGAAGACAAACCACAGAGTATGGACCTTGATTTTCTAAGCCTTGAATTGTTTCTAGCATTTCCCCAAATCCTCACTGTTTATTGATGGATGAGACTCCTCTTCAGCCCTCACTCTAACTGAATCTTCACAAGTTAACCGGTTCTCATGGAAACCGACTATGGATTTCCCAGTTTAAGCTGGTATGTTGCAAATAACTTAGGCTTTTGACTCAGAACTGAAACCAAATTCCAGCTGCTTTTCATTTTGATATCAGGAATCACTCGGAACTCTGAGCTTCTGACTTTGCTTCTATAGAAAGATGAGTAGTATTTATCACATGCTGTTTTGCAAAGTTAAATGTTACAACATAGGTAAAGAACCTAGCACAACACCTGAAATGTACTGGGTTTTCCATATATATTAACTGTTGTTGGCTATTATTGTTGCTATTTTAAAGATTAGAATTCTTGAAGAAAATTGGTCATGATCATTGCCATAATTTCTTTGTCTAAAATGGGGTTACTATGAATTTATTTCCGTGAGTACAGAAAGGATTAAGTCTCTCACATCAAGTGCCCATGCTGTGTCTTCGCATGGTATATGCTCTGCCAATGATATTACCCTCAATTACTGCAACATCTCATTCGTAGACCTAACCAAAGGAGCAATTTCCTTGTTCTCTCAAACAGGATATTTTCCAAGCTTCTCCAACCTCGAGTCTCTTTTGCTTTTATGGAAACATTAGCAGAATGAAAACCTAAGCACTTTGAGCCTTTAGGTTAGAAAAGTTATGGGAACATTGGGAATAACTTTCACCCATCTCGACCACCATTGCCATGAAGTGTCTTTAATTTCCCAGGGGCATCTCCAGTCTCAGATTTTCAATGGTGCAAAGTGAACTGACCTCTCTGCTCTTGTAACAGTATTGTTAAGGAGTTCTGTTCCATTGTGTAGCTTCTATATTTGGTCCCAAAAGGTTATTTAGAATTGGAGCTGCTTTGTCTGAACAAAATGAAAAGATCCTGAAACAAAAACAGAAACAGTGATGGGCACCTCATGTGACCTTCCAAAGCTGAAGTTCAAGGCAGAGTTCTGGCTGTTTCTACAATGTTACATCAATAATATGATGGATTTTCGTGAAGATCTGCAGACTTGTACTTGGGAGCCACTGTTCTAGGGGATAGAATTTTATACTGATGACATAAAATCGACAGGACATATGTTCTGCTGCCTGTTTATTAACATATCAGAATTCTGAGCACAGTGCTCCTGCTTGCCAGCCTGACCACAAAGTCCTTAGCACCGCTGACAATCCAATAATATTTGTGCGTACTTCTTTACCGTTTGGAATCAGGGTGATTTATGAGGGCATGGAAGCTCCAGATCCCTGTATGTGGGGCTACTAGCAGGTTCCCTCCATCAGGAACAGCATTATTGCAGAAGCAATCAGATTCTGTGGCGGGACTATGGAAAACTTTTGATATTCTTTACACCACGCTTATCCTAAGAATCACAATGTGTGACCCACACAGACTGCGGACAGCTCTAACCAGAACCATATCACTAGTGAATTTTTTAAAATTCTGATTTCTGCTCTAGGGAGAAAGAAGCAGAACACAATGAAATAAAACAATATTCGGTCAGTTCCAATTCAGAGTTCAATAAACCATGGCTTATTACCTCAACAATAATTCACACTGACCCCAAGGCACTGCACAGTCATCAATCATAAAAAATATTAAATTAGCTTCAGAATACTGTACTTAGCAAGGCTGCACTGTAAAGTGGACTAATGCTTTTTGTAAAGATTTTTTTCAGCCACTTAGTTCGAAACAAAACAGAGTTTTCTATTTAGTTCCTCGGTTATCCAGAAAATTCTCTTCATGCGAAGTTAATGAAGGTTTTCCTTATCATACAAATGACTGCTGCAATGGGCCTTGTTGAGATTTCTAATTTTATTGGTTTGCTTACTGTAAAATGTATAGAATATGCCTGCAATAAGCTCGCTTTGAGATCTGTAGGTCTCGTTTGGGTAGTGAAGAGAATCACCCAACTTCCACGCCAGTCGTGCTGATGTCAGGGTTAGGGCATCACGGAGGAGAGTTAACCTGTCCCCTGTAAACCTTTGCAGAGAGACCGTGATTTATCATGCCCTAGTTCCCCAGCCTGGCGCTTCTAGCTTCTGACTCCAGTACAATGTGTCTATCATTTATCTTCATTACTGGCTGGCAACATGGATAAAAATCAGTTTATGATTCAAGGCAGATCACTTCCTGTAGATTCCAGTCTCATTTAGGAGTTCCTACATCAAAGGAAACATGTTTTCTCTGTCTCCGAGAAGTGCGTTGGGATTTTTGTGACGCCCAGTTACAGCAATAAGTGAAGAGGGAGATGACAAGAAGGTCCACGGCCAGTTCTTCCCTCGATGACCTCCAGACATTCCTTTGTGGCCTGACCCCTTGGGCTGGGACTTCCACCTCAGCAGTACTTACAAATGTCTATGGATCTCTGATCATCTCTCTTGGGTTTTGAATTACTCAATGCACGATCAGCTTTAGACATCTTCTGCATACTCAATCTGGAAGTTCTGCAAAGGAGTAAATACAATGTGATATTTAATGAAATGAATTTTCAAAACTAAGGGTATCTTTAATTGCTTACCATCCTTAGAGTTCTGAATTCTTTTCTTTGTTGGTAAAACAATCCCCGTAGTAAAATCAAAGTTGTAACGCAATTCCATATTCCATCTAGGTTTAAAGAACAATAGCACATATTATAAAATATACAAATGAACGTGTTTCATCTTAAGAAGTAGGAATTCGCAAAAATTTTGTTTTTTTCCTATTTACCTGTGATAATTTAATTGTTAAATTGTGTTTGTGATAATTTAATTGCTAACTACTATTAAAGCAGTACATACCAGGGGTTTCCCCAGCAAATTAACATGTTATTTCACTTAATACCGAGCACATAATACTGTCCAGCTTTTCTAGAGCCATAGAGGCCTGGACCTCAAGATGTTCGGTTTGCCCTTTACACATATCAAACAGTGCTACAATTTAAAGTGAGATATTCTCTTAGCTTCTTTGTTCTCTCTCCCAAACTATTTGATATTGTTTTAGTGGCAACATGAGCTGTTCATGTCATGATTTCTGTATTTAATTGTGGCACAACATGGCAGTCATTCCATGTTTTCCATAGAGAAAGGTGTATGATTTTAGTTGCCAAATCAGTATTTATGAATCAGTTTTTAAATATTTCCTTTTTAATAAGTACTTATTTTAATAGAGACATTGACTATTTTTTGAGATATTGTTACTTTTTCTAGTTAGAATTTTCTTTCTGAAAATAATTCTAATATATATGATACAGTCATCTAATATATATGTAACTAATCTATACACATATATTCATGTTTACCCAGTAAATATCTAAGAGAAGTTTGGATTTTCTGAGGAAGTCATTTATTTTAGATCTCTGGGTGGCCATTGTTTGTACAAGTACAACCAGTGCTCACATTTATCACTTATAATGATAATATTAAAGTAATTACAAAGAAATCAGAGAATTGCCTAGAGAATTTGTTAGGTATTGTCAGAAAAACAATTGCCTTTTTTGCCTATTGAAGCTACTCATACTTAAATCTGAGATATCTAAATAATATTTCAACTCTTCTTCCTGCCACTCCTGTAGACAGCCTCATATATTAGTGAGTTTGCTTTGACGGTGCTTCAGGAATGTTACCTTAATGTTTATTTAAGTGCAATAAATAAACTTGACATTTATAAGAATAAAAGAAATAGTACATTAGCCTGGAAAACGGATTCTGTAGCTGAGGGGCTTCATAGCCAGCTAAAATTTGAGGGATAATTCTGCTGAAAGGAAAAACATACTAAACAGATGTCTCAATCCACTACTGTGTCCTCTCCATCATCACTGCTCACTCCTCTGTCCCCTCAAAAATTTGCTCATCCGAGTTGCACCAAAGTCCCCCTGAACTATTTTTTTTTTTTTGAGACAGGGTCTCACTTTGTAGTTCAGGCTGGCCCTGAGCTCACTATGTAGCCCAGGCAAGCCTGGAACTCAGCAATCCTCCTGTCTCTGCCTCCTGAGTGCTGGGATTACAGGCGTGAGCCACCATGCCCAGCCCCCTGAACTATTGAATCCAACTAACCACCCAGGACCTGTGGGTGTTAAGGTAAATCTTCCAACAAGTTTAGGAAAACCTCGTGAGTTTCCAACGACCTATAAAGAAAGTCATTTTTCTACCTCCTGTGCCACACCCAGTAAAGAATGATGGAACACAATGAGAATAACTCCAGCAACATGTTTTACCTGGAAAGTGAAAGATTAGGAATTTAGAGCGCTGGACTCTTAACAGTAGTGGAAACCATTGGGTCCAAAATTGTTTGGATTTCACCGTGGCTGTGAAGACAATTCCTTGTTCAGTCTTCGATTCATTTCCTTGTTTATTATCTTCTATGGTTCCCAGATTTGTCTTTTGAGATTTTTTTTTTCATTCTAAGATTTTGAGGGAAATGCTTTGCCAAGGAAAAGAAGTTACAAGCTTAGGTGGCAGAAATTGTAGGGCTAAATTGCTGGCTGCCTAAATCAGTCCTCAAACATGCTGTATTATACCCGGTAAGGGCTCACATCTGTCCACATCTGTGGGGAGGCAGATGTTCACTTTCTGTTTAACACAGACCTTGAGTGAATGTTCCCAGTCAGTTCCATTTAGAATAAACACCGGCAAAGCTTTCTTTCTGTATTGTTTCTGACTTGTAGATATATTTAATTATTGGTTCCTGTTGTTGATGAGCCTTGTTCCCCTCAATTTAGTCATGGCCACTTTGGTACCATTTGGAACAATATTCACTGGTGAGAAGGAGACTCTTAATATGCCTTTCCCCTCCCTTGTTCACGTCTGGGGAGACTTAACCTGATTCTCTGGAGAAGGCTTTGGGCAATAACCATCTCTTAATATTTGGAGAGCCGAGGCATTGGATTTCCCTGTCCTGCCAGTCTCCTCATTCCTGAACTTTCTGCAAACTGACAGAATTTCCCCCTCACAAAAGTGTTTTATTAATCCCAGCACTCGGGAAGCAGAGACAGGAGGATTGCTCAGTTCGAGACTTGCCTGGGCACCATAGTGAGCTCAGGGCCAGCCTGAACTACAAAGCGAGACCCTGTCTCAAAAACAAAACAAAACAAAAAAACCAAAAGTGTTTTATTTTGATTGGCTGCTTGGGAAATGTGAACTGGTTCATTTGCACTTAACTTTTCTCTTGTTTTAGTAGCTTGCTAAATGGGCCAAACAAGGAACCGGCAAGGAGCAACGCTTAAACATTTTCTAAATTTCCCAGCTACAGCCACACCCTTAGCATGTTAAGCGTTTGACTTTCAAGTTGTGGGGAACAATTCTATAGACATTTATTCTAATGTAGCGATCATAAAGTCACCAGCCTTGTAATTTTACTACTACTCTACAGTGGCATATCATAAGTTTTGGTTGGGTTGTACTAAACCTCCAGTATCATTTTTTTTTTTTTTGTAATACAGAATAGGCCAGTGCTGTAATGCAAAGACCAAAGGGCTCAAATGAAGTGGAAAGTTATTTCGCTTATGTAACAATGTGGGCTAGTTATCTCTTCAAGGTAACTCAGGGAAGAGTTAACACAAATGGTTTCCATTTCTCTGTGCCCCCTAAAGAGGAACGGAAAGGGTACTGTGGTGACGGAAGTGTCATCTGTCATCTGGAAGCCGGCCATGTTGTCTGCCATCTAATGAGGCAGATCAGGATTGAAGGAGGGAGGAAGCAGAGAGAGAGAGTGGAAGGCCAGAGGAAAGGATCCCAGGGACACAAAGAAATTTTGGGGTCTGATACATATTTTCATCACTTCAGTTGTGATGAGGTTTTATAAACAAGTAAAAAATTCATTCTTAGTTTTTCTAATTTCTGTCTTCTGAATTCAATGTACTTGTTTTAATAATTATAGCTACACCTTAAAATACTATTTGAAGATATATTTACATAAGAAATGTTAACCTGACTTTATTACTGTCTCTTTTCAAATCAATTTCCAAAGAAAGTTATGTAAAATAATAAGGAAAGCAATGCAAAACAAAATTCCAACGGACCCATATCCTTCATAATGACTTAAAATATTAACTATAATAAGGATATCAACAAATGATGCTGGAACAATTGAGTACACATAAGCATAAAGTAAACTTGGATTTTTCTGCATTGTGCATTCCCATGAACCTAAATTAATGTTATCAGTAAAAACATGAAGTTTAAAAATGAACGTAGAAAAAATTTTTCTGACCTTGAGGTAGGCAAAAATTTCTTACAATCAAAAGAAAACAGTGGATTAATTTGGACTTCACTAAAACAAAGAATGTTTGTTCTTATAAGAAACCTGACTAAAAAAATTATAAAAGACCAAGTCACAGAATTATTTTTACTTAATTATTAATGTTAAACATTAGTTATTTTAACTGATATTTGTTCCTTAAAATATTCTTAGGGAAATTATATTTTTAAATAAACGTTTTAACAATGTAAGATAAAAATGTGTACGTATTAAATATTTCAATTGTAATTTTCTCCCTCTCCTTCCTTCTCTTCCTTTCTCTCTTTCTTCCCTTTCTTATTCTTTTGTACTTTTTTCTTTGTTTTGTTTCCTGGTTATTGTTGGAAACTGACTCATTAAGCTCTTACAATCCTGGGCTCTGGAGATATGAAAAGAAGTTATGAGCACTAGCTTTCAGGGGCTTGTCTTCTTGTTAATGAGAAATGCATGGAACATACTTGAAGGTGGATATTAATGTTGGAAGACAGAAGACACCAGAGGATAGTCCCGGGGCCGTGGCCACTGCAGGTGCTCAGGAAGGGAAGAGGCCTGTACCCGCAGCAGTCACGGAAGGTCTGTGGTCTTCTAGTGCCAAGTGGTTTATCATGTCAAGTCATAGAAAGGGTTTCATTCACAGTGATTGCTTATAATGACTATATTGAGTTTAAAAGTAACCATTTTAATATTTTCCTTTCTTCTTAAAATCTTTTTAGTTATAAAAATGTGAAAAGACCTAAGCTGCAATAATTTAATTTCTTACAATATCCTTTTGGAACAAAAAAAGAGGCTTACAGGGACCTTTTGCTTAGGGTAACAACATATCCCAGTTTCTTCTGGACTGCCTCAGTAAGATCAGCATTCAGGGCCGGAGGGTTAGCTCAGTGGTTCAGGCGCCTGCCTCGCAAGCACAAGGTCCTGAGTTTGATCCCCGGTAACCACATACAGTGCTGGGCCTGTGGCTCACACCTGTAATCCCAGCACTTGGGAGGCAGAGCCAGGAGGATTGCTGAGTTCAAGGCTTTCCTGGACTACATAGTGAGCTCAGAGCCAGCCTGAACTACAAAGCGAGACCCTGTCTCAAAAAAAAAAAAAAAAGATCAGCATTCATTTCTTTTAGTAATTATTTAATAGTTGTGTGATCTTGGACAAGCTATTTAACTTCGTTAAGCACTAGTTTCCTCAGGTATGGGGGGCTACTCTGAGAAGTAAATTGGATAAATATGTACTATAGTACCTGATCTGTAATAATGGTCAAATAAGTGTTGGTATGATTCTTATGACAATATTTCCTGCATTAAGTCAAGCAGTTAATTAGTACAGTGGATCTCATTTTATGCAGTAATGAAATAATATGTGCAGATTTAATTTTAGTTGTTAGAGTCATGTATTTTCACTAGGCCAGTGTAGTACCTTTATTATTTAGTGGTCACTGCTAGCAATGATTTTAAATTAATGTCACCAGTGATTGACTGAGGGCTGATCTTTTCCATGTAGGTAATGAGTGGTAAAGGACAATTTTTCTAGATTTCTTGCCCTCTAGGAGGCCTTACTTGGAGGCTTACACTGTTGAATTATTTCTTCAACTATAGATCTATTGCAGAATTTTTTTGATTTAACTTTACCTGGTAATATCTTGATGGCTTGATATTGCAGTTACAGCAGGTGTGTATTTAGATCTTTCAGAAAAACCTATCACCAGTGTGGTGCCCTATAAGACGCTCTCGGGCCTAGGACATGACAGTGTGTTCATACTACTTAGCTCCTCCGGTTTCCTTGTTGCTCAACTTTGTGACTTTGATCCTGTGTTCTCTCGTGCTCTGTCACAGTTTCCCTTGAGTCTGGATGTACGTTCGTATCTCAGTGATTCCAACTAGTTCCTTAAAAAATAATTTGAAGGGGCCGGAGATTTTGATCAGCGGTTCTGCTTCCTGCCTAGCAAGTGCAAGGTCCCTGGTTCCATCCTGGTAACTACGTACAATGGTATGATATTGGACGTGGTGACTCACGCCCACCAGCAATCAGTACCACACCCCACAGCGCTGGGCAAGGTGGCTCACACCTGTAATCCCAGCACTCGGGAGGCAGAGGCAGGAGGATTGCTGAGTTCGAGCCTTGCCTGGGCTACATAATGAGCTGAGGGCCAGCCTGAACTACAAAGCAAGATCCTGTCTCAAAAAGAAAAAAAAATAAATAAAAATTTAAAAATAATTTGAAGTCCATTTAACATTTCTTACTTTACAGCATTACCAAGTTCACACTTATTTTGTGAATGGGTTATCTTTTAAAATCTTTTTGAAAATATACTCAGATATCCTGAAAAATCTTATGGATCTTTATGGAAACACAGGAGAGTAGTCAACTGATTAAAAGAGCCATTTGAATTTGGTGAGAGATTCAATTAAATTGTGAAACTAGAAATTTAATTCCCTGTCATGATCTACTGTCGAGTCGGCAGTATCCCTGAAAGTGTGTCAACCTCTCCCGACTTGAGGGACATCTGTCATTTAAAGCAGAATACTCTTCAGTAGTTTATCATGGGGGTTACAAATTTGATCTTGCAATTTTGGGTAGAGTGAATTAATGTTTTAATGATCTAAGATTTTCTACCGTTTAAGTTTTTACCTATGTGATTTTCTAAAAATTGAATTATCCTTTTTTTTTGCAATAGTGCTGATTTATATATACATACTACAATTGATTGGGTGTACCATGTGGTAGGATAAACCACTGATTGAACCTGTAGGTAATATGACATTTGACCTAACCAGTGTCATTTAATGAGTGCTTATTATATGCTCTGCATTAAGTTTGGGACTGAGAGTAGAACAACGCAAAGAATGACACATTCCCTAAATATAAAGAACTGACATTTCAGATAACTAGTTGACCTCAGCTATTTGATAAGGCAATCGTACTGATCAATGGGAAAAGTCATCATGTGGATTTCTATACATACAACGGCAGATTTACTGGACTAGAATTCCCCCTTTTTAATTGGTTGTTTTGGAAATATAAACTAGTGACTTAAGATCATTTTTTAAAAATGGAAACTTTTTATTTTGGTCTATTCTTTTAGTCTCATCCAAAAATGATCTGATGGCTAATAAAAATAAATAACCATTGAGTGAACTAGAAAGGTAGCAATGAAGATAGAGAAGAACAGACAAGGTTAGGGTACAGTTTTTTAAAATTTGAATTTTTTTGGTACATTTTACACACACATGATCACACACAATATCAAGACTTTGTACCAGTAATTGGCATGATTTAATTCTCATTTTTTCCCATTTTGAAAGAAGAGATGTTGAAATTTGCTAAGGGGTAGGGTGTGGGTCTGAGGAAAATGACGTGTTCATTAGACATTCAAATGAGTGTGTTGGGAAAGAAGTGGACAGTCTTGATCACAAGGGAGAGGTATGGTCTGAAATAGTGATCAGGTTCTTACTGTGTCATATTTTCTTGATGAGATCGATGTTCATATTAAACTTAAGATAAATTTGGTTGGCTATAGGTAGGACAAAGGTTAAGCACTATGTCCAAGTTGATAGATTGTTGTAGAATGTGAACTTTGCAGTCAGAAAGTGTTGAAGGCCTAGTTTTCATTACTTTCTGTGTAATTTTAAACACGGAATTACTTTGAGTTTCACCTTATATGGTGATACAGTATTAATCACATTTGTGACATTTAGTGAAATGTCATTTAGGAATCGAGCATAGAAACATTTAATATAATATTAATTATACAGTAACTATTCAGTAATATAAGCTCTTGTCATTGAAGGTATAAAGTATATAGGTCTCAAGAGTGGTAATGAATACAAAGAAAAGCAACTAGAACTAATGGTAAAATTAAATAAAATTGCTTTACATGAAAAACTGTGAGGAACAATTTGAGTTTGAAATGAATTAAAAATATGTGCAAGTTGCCCTGAACACTTTGGGTTCTCTTACTTTTCATTATCTTAAATTATTGTATAGTCATGTAAATTGTAGTAAGACAAATGATTTTTGCTGGTAGAAAAGCCACTACATTTTGCCCAGTGGAAATTCTAATCTTTCATCTTTCCTAATTATCTGTGTAAGAGAAGCCTTTAAATTCTCTAAACTGGTCTCAATGTCTTAGTGGTTATCTCATTCATTAATAATTCAAATAAGACCTTAATCTTTTGCTTATTTTTCTTTAATAATAATTATGACTTTACCTTTAAAACTATGCATTAATAAAATAAAGTACAATTCTCACCTATCATCCTTCAACTTGAAAAAACTCATAAGGAATTGAGTATAAATAGTTACTAAAATATTTAATCAGAAGGTAGAATATAGGTTGTTTTAGGTAAAAGTTGTTAGGCTTAATTTGATAAAATGCTCAAATCTGTTGAATAGATTTGTTTACTATAGAACTTCAAAGAGTCTTCACTAAGTTAAATGTATTGTATATATAACACAGGTGTGTGTGTGGTGGGGGAGGCAGAGAGTTCTTGAATTATATAGATATGGAGTCTTATTTTTTGTAAGTATTGACATTAACATTTCTCAATGTACTCATTCAAACCAACAGATTTATTGAAAACTGCTTACAGAAAGCTTGTGAAATTTCCAGTACAGAAGTGGCAGTGTGACTGTGGAGGCAGGGGCGGTGGAACGTCTCTTCCAGTCATCTGGCTTCCGTGGACTCCTTCGCCTTCCAGAGAGGACCAGCTCCCACTGGGTCTTGGCCGGTGAAAAGCAGTGGCAGAGTCTCTGGTGTTCGAGCCTTTCCCTTGAAAAGCCCACCTACGTGCAGTCTCAGTGCACAAACACCACCACAGATCTATTGAAAAGTGCTATTCAAAATATATGTTTTCCCATTTCAAACTTAATGTGTATGCCCTGATTCTAATTTCCTGTTGTATGTACCTAAACTGCATCGGTTGCTTGATATTACAACCCCTGTACTTCAAGTCATTAGAGCTTTGAAGACGATAGGAAAAGTAGGAAAATGACATTTGTTTCAGGGAACTTGGGCCCTCTAGGCCCTACAGTGATTTGTCCTGTGACACGCTCAAACTTCTTGAGATTTTTTTTTTTTTCTAAACCCATCTTGCAGGGAGACAACTCTTCCACACTACAGTACAGTCATTTCGGAGATCTCTTTTTAAGCCACTAATTTGATAAATCTAAAATGTTTGAGCGTTCTCTTGGTGACATTTTTTTTTTTTTGAGACAGGGTCTCGCTTTGTAGTTCAGGCTGGCTTGAGCTCACTGTGTAGCCCAGGCAAGCCTGGAACTCAGCAATCCTCCCGCCTCTGCCTCCCGAGTGCTGGGATGACAGGCGTGAGCTACACGCCCGGCACTGTGGTATACGGTATTGATTGTTGGTGGGCGTGAGTCTCCACGCCCAGCATTGTATGTGGTTACTGGGGATCGAACTCAGGACCTTGTGCTTGCGAGGCAGGCGCCGGAACCACTGAGCTAACCCTACGGCCCTCTTGGTGACATTTTAAAAGCTCTCTTGGGCTACTAAAACAAAACTTCCATATATCATTAAAAAAAGAATAAATGCGATAGGCTTGACTTTCTCACTAATGCAACATTCAGAGCGAGATCACTATGAATGCGTATTAGTGAGATGTGGAATGTATACTAACAATGTAAGAGTTGCTTCTGTACGCAGAGCTACATGATTTAATAATAAACTCTACAAAAGCAAATCCAGTTGGAAAATAATGCAACAGGGAATGTAATATAGTAGAGAATGAGTTAACTATTAGCACCGCACATCTGCAAAAGGACCGGTGTAGGGTTGGCATGAGGATAGTGAGGGTGATGCTCTTTAAAGGGAAAGAAAGCTGAGGTAAAGTCAAACTTGGATATATTGTTGCAGGGAGGTTACTCAACAGCTGTTTAGTGTTGAAGAAAGGTAACAGTGAACACAATAAATGATAAAGTTTCTTTCCATAACAAACTGTCACATTTAGGAAAAATAGAGAAGGAAGTCAGAGAAGAACTTTGAAAGAATTTTGACCTATTTTTGAATGTTATGCTAATTAGTAAACTTTCTGCATCATTGGGTCAACTCTATCAGTTTTAAAAGGAACATGATTAGTTTCTCTTATTTTTTTAGATATATGTTAAAACTTCACTAATTCAGATAAGTTGGGAGGATTCTAGTCTGTATAATTAATTTAATTTTGGATTGTGGAGAATTTCTTTTCGAAAAGCCATTCATTTCTCTTCAGTATTTATGATAATGCTTCATGATGAATGTGATACACTTCCCGAGAGTAGTTTATTTCTGAAGAATCATCTAGAATTCCAGTTTCTTCCCTAAATAAGAGTTTGCGAAGGAAAAAGTTGCTTTGAGAAGATCCGTCCATTTTAAGTGCTTTTTGTCGTCCGGAGTACATTTTATTTTTGACTGTGCACTGCCTAAGCCGATGCTTTCCTCCTGACTGCAGGTCAAGGTGAGTGTCCCCCGGCTGGGCCGCCCTCTCCGCAGGCCCCTCAGGGTCCCCATCCACAGTCCCTGTCCTGGGCCGCTCCGGGACGCCGGTCTTTACACACCGAGGAGAGAGGCCCCTCCGTGCTGGGCCCAGGGAGGGGAGCAGTCAGCGCTCCGGAAGGCTTGCACGGCAGCCTGGTCTCTGTGAGGCATGAAAACGACATCCTAATTACAGATTCAATGATAAATGGCATAAATCATACGGATAAAATTAAACTCTTCACAAACACGATCATGATAATATTTCTAATTGAAACTGAAAATATATTTGAAGATTATTTCTTTTCACAAAAATACACAAACTAGAATCCAGTTTTGTTTTTTTTCAAAATTTAATCCATGTGAACATTTTTTTACCTAATTTTAACTTGGAAAATTTTGAGAAAAAAAAAGAAATTAAACGAGGTATTCATTTAGCAAACTTTCCAGTAGATCTAACATTAATAGACTCTCAATTCCATCTTCCACATAAACAGCATGGATCATTGGCTTTAGTGGGTAATGGTTTTGACTATCTTAGCTCACTACCAACTGTACAGATGGAAAGAAAAATAGTTTTGTGATTAGTTTCGAGCTGGAGAATAATTACTCCAAGTGTTCAGTTCCCTGATTATTTTGTTTCCAATATTTAGTTCTTCTTTTGGAGAACACAAAATTCAATGTGATAATCATAGATTCTTGTCAATATTGTTAATGAGTTATGAATAATTTTGTTTTCTGTCACATAACTTTAGAATTTAAAGACACAATGGCATTGAATTTTAGAGTTGATGATGAATATAAAAATAATGTCTTCAGATATATTAAGAGATCATCAGACTGCCAGTCATTTTAGAATATCTTACAGAAGGAAGAGAAGGTCATAGCTCATTGCTTATCTTAAGATCGTCAATTGGTTTTTCCTGAGATAGACAGGAAGTGGCTCGCAAAATGATAGGTACATCAGCACTATTCAACATTAGGACTCTTTTCTCCATTGAATTAAATAAAGGCCACGGTTCTCCAGAAACTCTAAACATGAAAGGTAATGGGCCTCATTCTTCACAGATTTAGTATTAAAAACATCACAGCAATAAGAGCAGCAGCAGGAAACAAATACAATTAGCAAAGGAAGCGTGGATAAAACATTTAAACTCATAGCTTTTATGCATTAGCTCAATGATTCATTTCAAATTTCGCTTTCCAATTCATCTGTCTCCAGGTGTCCTCTATTTCATATCTCGATCTAATTTTTTCAGAGAATTATGTGTCATTGGAACTTCTGAGAAAATAAAAATTCTCCCTCCCAAATTGCAGCTTCAAAGAGCATAATACAGTGTTATTTTTGTACAGAAAGTCCTATCTTTGACCTCTAAGCTATTTCAAGTTTTTAACATATTATTACTATTTTGAGTCTTACATAAAACCAATTATTTGAGGAGTTTGTAAAGTACTGCCACATTAATCCCTATAACAGTATTTTGAAATCTCCAGCACTCTTGTTACACTACAGCAGTGACATAATGCTTGTGATTTCCTTAGGAATTAACTTTTTATAAATGACCAATTTCTATGGGTTCTGGTGATCAGTTATTTATTGAAACACTTTATTCTGCCAGTTTATTATTCTACTTCCAGTATATTGTGGTTTTTGTTAGATAGCCCAGATAGCAGTAAATTAATTAATATCCAAGCTACTGCCCACTCTTAAACAACCAAAATTATTTGGCTCTAAACTAATAACAATTTATGGCAATGCTCCAGGCACCTGAAAGAGTACAGAGCACTTCTTGAATACATATTCAGAGTCTCCAAGATCATTTTCTGGGCAGATTATTGAATTGTACATTGTGTACAACTCTGATTCTTGTTGTGCATCTCATTTTATTTACCCCATCTTCCCATCTTTGTTCCCCTGAGATTTCAGAGGCAACATCTTCTGCCTCCTGCTTTCCTCCTCATAAACCTCCATGCTAACATGGCCTCCTCACGTCTCCAGCAGACTCCACGGTGACCATTGTTCAAGTCTGTATTGTTATAACTACAGAACAGAAATCTCTGTCAAATCTCCTTCCTGTCGCAGGGGAGAAGGGGGGGCAGTGAAGCTCAGCCTGTGTCCTCCCACAGTGCCTGAGCGTAGATATCATTTGGTTTTTGATCACTGTTGAGGTTATTTATAGGTGTTGGCACTGTGCGGCCTCTCCCCGTGGTGACCCTAAACCCGTCAGTGGTGACATAGCCAAGGAGGCTGTTAGAGAAATATCAAAGTCTGCTTACTGTAGAAAAAAATGGCAAACTGGATCTACTGTGTAGCAGTCATGTTATTCCTACTTAATTACTGCTTTTGGGAAGGAAGAGAGGAAAACAGACCTTAGAAATTTGTTAAGCCATGAAAATAAAATATACTTTTAAGCACTGCTATTTTATTTATGAACGTCTTTTGAAAATGTATGATTCAGTTCCTGTCATTAGTATTTCTTTTTAAATACTACTGCACTGTAAAAGGATTGCAATGCATATCATTTATGTAACAGTATGTTATAAATTATATTAGGGATTTTTCTGTTCAGTTATTAATTTTTAACTACAAAAGAGCAAGAAAGAGAAAGAAAGCACTGTCTACCACCTTTGCCAAGATGACAGATAAGGTACTTAAACGTTGCCATTTCTACCATTAAAATTACTTTTATAGTTAAAATTCCTTGAGACAGTGACAGATCAGATACTTAAACATTACCAATTCATTTTTGTCTTTAAAATTTGCTGTCTTTCCCTATTTTATTTAGTCAAGTAAATACTTCCATGAATACCATAAGGGGAATTAGTACAACTTGCATTTAAATTCAGATTTTTCAGCCTGTAATTTCATTTTTGATCATTTGAAAGGAGACCAATATTCTCTTATAGCATCAAGTTATTTTGTAACATTCTAGGCTTTAAACTCTTCAAATGCAAATATTCATTTGATGGTGGGATCCTCTGTGTAATAGGTATTAGAACGCCCATTTTCCAAGTGAGGAGACACTTGTTCTTCTGACACAGAGGTGAAACAGCTAGCAAGACACACACACACACACACACACACACACACACACACACTCAGAGACAGACAGACAGACAGAAACAGAGACAGAAACAGAGAAAGAGACAGAGGCACAGAGAGAGACAGAGGCAGAGGCAGAGAGACAGAGAGAGGGAGGGAGGGATAGTGATGTCTGAAGTCTGGCTCGCTTGATTCTCGGAATGATGTTCTCTCCACCTTTCAGTGAGGTGAAATAGTTCTCAAGCTCGGTTGTCTTCCTACTGCTCAGAACCATGTCCACCTGACACAGTAATTCTTCTCTGGAGCTACAGCACGTTCCTCGAGTACAGAAACGTAGCACATCGGGTGGAGAAGGAGGATAGCATAAGATTCTAAGTTTGGAAATGATATTCTGACTCGTTAACTGGAAACTGAAATCATTGAAGTCTGTCAACCTCTAATATGATTGAGTCTGTATTAAAGACATTAAATAATAATGAACTAGTTTAAAACTTAGAAACTAAGACATTACATTTTTAATATCTGATTCAGGGATTCAGTTTTTCAATATACAATGAGTTCTCTTTTGTCTTGGTTAATTTTTCTCATTGCTGGAACAAAATACCTGACGCCCAAAGTTAAGGAAGGAAGGTTTATTTGACTCCTAGTTTGTAGAGGTCTCAGTTCGTAGGAGCCTCACAGAGAAGAACCAGTTTATGACAAAGCACCAAGCAACAAGTAGCAGTCAACAAGCACAGCGACTTTCTGTCCCTTGTATTTTAATGCAGGCTCTCAACCCTTAAGGCAGTAACATTTGTGCTCAGGATGGGGCAACTTTAATCTTACCTAGAACTATGCTAAACAAGTCTGTGAACTAACTTAGTAATCACGTGTCCTTAATCCCAGTATCACACACTCTAGATCCAGCCACCTCTGAAAGAGCCTCTGCTATTAGCACATGAGCCTTGGGGGAACATCTAGACCCAAGCCATAACACCTTTGATCTACGGTATGATGCATCTAATATGGATGCTATTGCAATAGGGACACCCTCAAGAATATGTGGAGTGAGAAATTACAGGAGATAAACAAAGGTGTGCAATAGGATTTCTTTGCTAGATATTTGTTGTTTATGTCATTTTTCTCTTCTGGGCAGTGTTTTGGGATAAGGCCATCTATATACCTCATTTATTCTAAAATATATTCATAAATAAGAATACACCCTGCACCTCAAGCAATTATTTTACTAAAATGAAAAATAAATTGGAATATTTAAGAGTGGGGCTTGACTTTAGATTTAATGAAGGCCATAGTCTTGCAGAAGTCATTTCAACCACAGCACATACTTTAAGATTGATAGAGTTTTAAAAGAAGGTATTGCATAAGATTCAAAAGGAAAATGTGTTCTCTAAAAATATGATAATCCCATCTGGGTTTGTAGAGAGTAAGGTGATTTAATTTTGGAATGTATCTTTGGAGAATAGATAACAAGACATCAATTTCTTTTTTCAGAACTTTCACTTCTTCTGTACGCCAATTTTTTATCCACTTTTAAAATTTATTCTGTGGGTAGCTCCTCCTCATCCAATATTTATTAATAATTGATTTTTGCTATGGGATTGTGGAAGAGCAGAGAAGCCAGTCTTTAGCTTATTGTGATTTAAAAATCTTGTTTTAGGGACAGGTTGTTTGTACTCAAGATAACCAATTCAAAGTAGTGTATTTTAAAAGCTGTATCGTGAGTGGCAAACATGAGACATAAAGCTGCCTCCTCCCTCCTGTGCTCTTAGGAGACATTGCTAATCAATCAACACACTTTCCTGCTGTGTCTGGACTTGGGCAGGTGTGAATCTCCTTGACACCGAACTCGAGGCCGGCTTTATTTGTGATTCAGCATTTGCTCTCAAGGTGAAACCCATTTATTCTTCCAGTGCTCAGGGGTGATATGGGAATATCATAGGAATCCAGGGGAAGGGAGGGAAGGAGTAGAGAAATGGCTACCAGAGAAGCCAATTTTGTACTTGATTATAAAGAGCGTTGTCATATAAATCGACAGATTAAGGAAGAAAAATAGTCGTTTTGGCAGGATAATGGGAATGGACAGGGGTGAAGAGTCGGAGCCATGTTTTTGGAAAATACAAACAGGAGGAAAGAGAGGGGATTCTGCTACACACCTACACACCCAAGATATAGGATGGTGGTGAGGAGATGAGCTTTACTTAACTTGTTAAACTATGACAAAGAATCGAGCAGTGAAAAGGAAGGGATGAAAGTGCAGAATAATGCACAATTAATAGACTGAGTTTCTTGAGTGGTTAAGAGGGCACAGTGGATAGAGAAATAGGAAAGGTAAGATAAAAGATGTAGAGCCTTTTCTTTTTCGAAATGAATTCTTTATTGGTACATTTTACATACAGCTCACAATTACACTCAACATTGGGGAATTTGTACCAGTATATGACATGAGTTAATTCTCATTTTTACCCATATCCCAACCCACCCCACAACATACCACCTCTATATATATGTGCTTTTTAAATCATATTTATTCTTTCCCCTCATGACTTTCCCCCACCACTAAGTATTTCTTACTTCATAAAATCTTTCATACATTCTAGAACTCATTCACACCTACAGGTTCTCATATCAAAGAAAAGATATGGTATTTACATATTTGTGATCTATTTATTTCACTTATTAGTGTGTCCTCAAGGTGTATCCATTTGCACATAAATGAATGAAACTTGTCATTCTTTATGGCATAATAATATTCCATTTTAGGAAAAAAACCACATCTTCTTTATCCAGTCTCCAGTTGATGGGCATCTGGGTTGTTTCCAAGATTGGGCTATCACAAACTGAGCTGCTATGAACATGGGTGCACATATATCTTTACAAAATAATTCTTTTAATTCCTTTGAGTATATTACTAGCGGGGGAATAGCAGGGTCAAATGGACCTCTAATCCTAGTTTTCTGAGGACTCTCCATACTAATCTCCACAATGGTTGCACAAGTCTGCAATCCCACCAACAGTGGAGAAGGGTTCCTCTTCCCTGCAGCCTTGCCAGTGTTTATTGCTGGTTGATTTCACAATAGCAGCCATTCTTTGTGAAGTAAAATGAAATCTCAGTGTTGTTTTCATCTGTATCTCTCGAATGACCATTGATGTTGAACATTTCTTCATATGCTTCTTGACTGCTTTTACTTCTTCCTCTGAGAAGTGTCTGTTCATTTCCGATGCCCATTTTTGAATTGGGTCTTTAAACTTGGGGGGACTGATTTAAGTTTAAGTTCTTTATATATTTGAGACAGCAACCCTTTGTCTGACAAACAGCTTAGAAAGACTTTCCCATGTTGTTGGTTGTCTTTTAGTAGTGCTGGTGGTTTCTTTTGCTGTGCAGAAGCTTTTCAGTAGGATGAGATCCCATTTGTTCATTCTTTCTGCTAGTTCTTATGCTATAGAGGTTTTGTTCATAAAGTCTCTGCCTAAGCCAGTGTCTCCAAGAGTTTTACCCAACCTGTTTTGCAGCAGGTTTATTGTTTGTGTTTTAATGTTTAGGTCTCTAATTCATTGTGCTTTTAGTACACAGTGAAGGAGATAGGTCTAGCTTTAGTTTTTGTCAGGTTAACGCCCAGTTTTTCCGGCACCATTTGTTAAAGAGGCTGTCTTTCTCTACTCAGGATGTTTAGCTCCTTTGTCAAAGATAAGGTGGCTTAGTGTATCTGGTGTTGTTTCTGGATCTTCTAATCTATTCCACTGGTCATCAGGTCTGTTACTTTGCCAGCACCATGCAGTTTTTATCACAGTGGCTTTAGAGTAGAGTTTTAAGTTGGGGATTGTAATACCCCCTGCCATGTCCTGGCTCCTTAGAATTGTTTTCGCTATTCTAGGTCTCTTGTGGTTCCAGATGAATTTTTGGATAGTTTTCTCTAGCCCTGTGAAGTACGGTGTTGGGATTTCCAAGATGTAGAGTATTAACTCTTACAGATACGTACGTTATAAAAAGCTTGGTCAGTTCCCAAATTTAGGTCTCTTCACCTCTTATCCCCCTGAGGTGTAGGCTTATGTGTCTACATCCTTATGGAACAGTTATTCTTGGTTATTACAGACATGCAGTATTTCACGGGACACATTAAACTTTTGATCTTTCCTTCATTCACACCAACTCCTGTCTCCTAACCTGAGAAACAGTAGCTGCTTGAGCAAGTTATATTCAACTACCAAAGTTGTCTTCATTCAGAACACAAAAGTCAATCCCTAGGTTTTGCTGTTTCTGACTTAGACCTTTCTGTCCTCTGCTTAGCTCTTGGCTTGACTGCTGTAAACTCGCTCTGTCCAACATCATCTCTTCACGTCATTACTGCCACAGAGTGACAATGTCTTGACTCTTCCATCTGCCCTTCTCTAATGCCTCCTGCAGTTTGCGGCCCCTTCACAGGACACCGACCACCCAGCTCAGAAGTGGAGATGAACGCTGAGCGGCTCCTGTGGAATTAGGCTCAGATTTGAAAGTCCAGCTGTATTGCTCGGTGGGTAGAGACTCCGTCCTGCTCCTCCCACGGTGCAGAAACTTCTCAAAGCTTCTTCTCGCCAAGTTCTCTCATCTCTGTCTCATCTTCCAAAGCTTCAGCGACACTCAGGTGCTGTGAGTAATTCTTCAGATCCATCTGGCCATCATGTGCTCCTCACTTTCTGTGCGTCTAGAAAATCTCGCCCTCTGGTGAGTCTTTTCTAACATTTTTACCCACTTGCATATAATGTTTATCACATAACATAGTCTCCAACTTCTTCATTTGTCTGGGTTCTAAGAATATGAGGATCCAAATTGTATTTTCTTCCTTCATTATCACAGTTGGTGTGCCAGTATGTATTTACTAAATAAATGTGCATTTAATTCAATCAAAACTGTCCATAACATGTAGAATAAATGAGAGAAAAGGTGAGAAGAGAAACTGGACATCGAGCTATCAAAAAATCATAATTGTTTCATATTCTTTCCTAAATTTTTCTAAATGCAAACCTAAGTATATGAATATCCAGAAACAGGTAAACCTTATTAAGCAATATTAAGTTACCAATGTTACTATTTGCCAGGTTTTATTCCAATGGGTTGTTAAACTATTTTGGCAGGTGTATGCTGTATGAGGGAAGGAACACAGGTCATTTCATAAGCTGGACAAGCATCTATCATTGAAATACACTCTGCATCCCTAGTCCCATTTTTGGTTTGTTTTAAATTTTGAGATAGAATCTTGCTAAGCTAGACTGGAACTTGAGATCCTTCTGCCTCAGTCTTCTGCGTAGGTGGCTTTACAGGCATGAACCACCAAGCCCAGCCCCTGGGTTTTTTTTTTTAATTTTTTAATTTTTTTTTTTTTTGAGACAGGGTCTCGCTTTGCAGTTCAGGCTGTCCCTGAGCTCACTATGTAGCCCAGGCAAGCCTCAAACTCAGCAATCCTCCTGCCTCTGCCTCCCGAGTGCTGGGATTACAGGTGTGAGCCACCACGCCCGGCAAGCCCCTGGGTTTTTAAATCTTGACTGCATCATCCATTTTCAAATATAGTTCATCCATTTTCATAATATAATATAAAAATGGGTTTGATCTCAGATTTTAATTCAGGTGATAAAAGAACTAGTCGAGAATAAGCTTTCAAGAGTTGAGACTTTATATGTTAAATTTAACTATATGTACTTAATGCAGTCTAGTTGATATATAAAACATTTCTGATTTCAAACTTCTAATTAAGAAACCTGTAATACCACCTGGACAGCTTTGGTTAAAGGCGCCACGTTTACCCAGTGCTTTCACCTTCTCTGCTACATTTTGCTGTCATTTAATGCCCACTTTGCACGTGGCTGTGTGGTGGACTCTCCCTTTCTCGGCAGAAGGCCTTTTCACTGTTCAGAGAAGATTCTTGGTTTCTGCTTCTGCAGGTTCACTAAGTTCAACTTAAATAGTGAGTCTGAAGCAGTGTGAGCTTTCAAGGCAGTATCATCTCCCAATTATGCTCTGTAAAGTGTCAGCCCTAATGACTTATTATCTTCAGTGGCTTCTTCTTTTCTGCTGGTGTGATTTTCTAGCTCTTTGGATTTTGCTCCTGCTCTTTTAATTGGTCAGAGGAGAAAGGGTTTTATCTTACAGGCTTTTTCAGGGAGATTAATATTCAGAGAGGAGTCTGAGCTGCAAAGAAGTTTCCTTGTGGTCAAAAGTAGAGATTTCTTGCTGCATCCTGTTTATTTCTCTTAAGGATCCCTCTTGTTTCACTATGTTTTGCCTGGCAGGTTGTAAATATCACTGCATAATTTAATTAGTATGGGATTAATTACAGGAGAACAATCCTTTCCTGATCATTTATATTTATAAATAACCCATATTGATATATGAAAACAATGATGCATAAATAGCTGCAATCTATTTTTTAAAATAAAAATTGATTGATTTACAAATAGATTGTTGGAGAATATTTTTTAGGAAATTAAATTGCAAACATGCTATCTTCTTTATTTTTATTTTTTAAGTTTTCAATTAAGTTTAATTCAATTTAGATACACATAAAAATCACATTCACAATGCAATTTGTACCTGTGCATGATATATGTTAATTCATAGTGTTTCCCATTCGTCTTCACTTCCTTCAACCTTTCTTCGCCTCCTTATTTACAAAAACTTGGTTTTTATTTTATGTTTTCTCTTGCTTTCTCCCATTTTTCCTCCCCTTCTCCTCTCCCCAGTGCCTCTTCCCATTTGAATTTTTTTCTCCTTATTTTACATTATCTGTTACACATTTTGGTCTTTCTTTGAACTTTCAATTTTCTCACGCCAGAGGAGCAGCACGATTATGTACACGTGCGTCTCATTTATTTCCCTTAAGTGTATTCTGTGGTAACGGCCATAAAGCCAAATGGCATTAGAAGATTTTCAGTCGCTGAAAAGAGCCTCTGTATTACCTCTTTTTGTCTTTTCTATGGTTCCATGTCTTAGGGGCAGGCACACGGATGAGGGGCTTTTCAGTATTTGATTACTTATCATACGCAGGATATTCACGTGTATCAGTTATTCATCTTTAATATCCACAAAAGCTTATTTTATTATCCATACTTTAGAGATGAGAAAAATATCTGAGAGGTTAAATATTGCACAATAGTACTTAAGTATTATTAAAGCTCTACTGTCCTAGTATCGTCAGCAAGACAAGCATGATCTCTGTACTCTGAGAGAAAGTAATTGAGCAGAGAAAAATAAAAATAGTTGTTTTCCAGGGAAGTATAAAAGTACCTACGGAAGTGCAAAATATTAGTAAAAGTGAGTTTAAAAATCAAAATAAAGTGAAATAAGAATTTGGAGAAAAACTATACTGGAAGAGATGGGCTTGTCTAAAGGCAATGGATGTCTTGGACACAGAGTGACCAGTCTGACGTGATGTTGCAGACCTGGGTCGTTCCTTGTGGTGACCAGTTGGCTCTAGACTGTGCTCAGGGGATAGTTCCGAAGGGCTTAGTGCCAGCGAATGGGAGAGTAAGGGTTTGAATTCGGATCTAGTCGATGCCACTTCTGTATCAAATGACACCCACTTAAGAGTGGAGACAGCACCCCAGATGCTAAAATATTTTATAATCTCTTTTCTTGCAAATTTAGCAGCAACACAACCACAAGACTGTGAAGTATACATATTGATCACTGATGTCTAACCCTTCCTTTTCTAGCTCCTTCAAAATTTTTTCTTTCTCATTTCTCCTTATCGGCTCACTGCACAGGTTGTATCATTGGATTTAAGCCTAACCTATAAATAAAGTAAATAAAGACATTTATTTACTTACCCGTCTACTCAAGTGTCCTATGAAAATTAAACCATTGTGTTACTATCGTGAAAGGCGCATTCCAGCGTATCCAAGCAAATGCTCAGCGCGGTACACATCTTCTGTGTTTTTCAAAGCAACAATTTCAATAGGTCAGGTGGAGTGGGGGGGGGCATTGTGCTACAGATTGAGAAAACATGGAGGTTGCCACACACGCTTTCAAATTCATTCCAAAGCCCAAAGTTTAGGAAGACACTTTGTTTGCCCTGCTTGAACCAGAGACCTTTGTTAAGAGACAGTCACAGTCTGGAGCAGTACTAAGAAATGCCTTCTAGAAAGTAGTCAATGCGGAGTGTAATTGTGATCTGTATATATAATGTATCAAAACTTAGTACATGTTTGCATTACATAACAACTACGTTCCTCTTGGGGTGCTGTGACATGAACGTATTACATCTCAATTCTTTCTGTCACCCTCTGCCTGTCCCATAAAGAAGGATAAACTTGAAGCACTCATGGGTAAATGGACACAAATTGAGACTATAATGATAAATGAAATAAATAAGACATGCAAACTTAAACATTGTAAGATTTCTCTTCTATGAGAAACACAAATAAATATAAATAAAAGGAGAAATGACTTTAGCCATAAAGTCACATTGATCCTCTCAGTTTCTTATTTTACTCTTAATATGGATACTTGAATTTGCTTAATTTTGGTTAAGGGTGTGGGGGAGCTGGAAGATATTTAATACAGGAGGCAGATTTCTCTGTTAGACTATTTGCTAAAATTTGACTTGGATTAGTAATTATAAAATGAGCTTAATACTTGATTCTGTACCTTATGTCAGCTGTGGGTCACGTCTGTCCAAGCTTGGCAGGGCAGGAAGCCACATCTGCATAAACACTGCCACAATTAACAACCTTCAGGAGGTCCCAGTGGGCCAGTGATGCTTTAATTGGTCAAATCCACATTCAGTTTTTAAATCAGTCAACTCATTCACTGGACAGAATGTGTGGTTGGCGATCACTTACACAGCATTGTAAGGTGTGTAGAGGGTTTGAATTTGTGCTGATGGCCATTTGACACTATCTTTCATACTATGATTTTATTAAAAGATATGACAACCAGGATGTGTCTTTTTAATAAATCATAATTTTGTGGCTGTCATTACGGGGTATGATGTTTATCAGGTACTTTCATCTTCCCTTTGTTATAGTTTGTAATGAAGAGAACATTTACCCTGCCATGATTAGATGGAATTTATAATCATTCCAATATTTCCAGAAAAATATTCTCAAGGGTTGCTAAAAATGTGTTTATGGAGTTAAATAATTCTGGAAACTGTTGAGTTTTTTTTTTTTTTTTAGAAGGGTTTCTCAATTCTAAGACTTTTCAAAAACTTTAATATGCTAATATAGAAGTTTGGGGTCTCTAAGAGGGAATTTTAAGATGCTGAATTTCCTAAAAATGTTGGACTCTAGAAATTCTTTTCAGTAGAAGGTCTTATCTGATGACCAGAGTGCATATACTTCGGAGAATGCATAATTCAGCATGTTTCAGCCAAACTCCCAGTGCTTACTTAGCACGTGCCAGAGTACTGGACTATCCTCCGCATGCCTTGGTAGCTTAAAAAACATTCTAAAAGGACTTTATTGTCTAAGCTCTTTTCTTTGACAGGATCCAAGCCCAGGTTTTTGATAAAATTGTGAACTTTGCCAGATTTACCTTTGGTATGTTTGCACCATTCTTTATGATTCTTTCTTGCAGCCTTGTTCTAAAGATGCTTTCCTCTTCCCCAGCTTACTGCTTGACACTGCACTTTCTCAGTCTTGCTTTGCAGTGCTGTGTCACCCACGGGCACCCACTCCTGGGCATCTCCCAGGAGAGACCTCCAGCCCTTTCTCAGCATCACGGTGCCTCAGCGTTGCCGTACTGCACCACAGCCTGGGCTACCGGCTCCCGGATATTAAGTGACCTGCTTTGCACGACTGGCCAATAGTGCAAAGATGGGCATTGACAGAGATCAGCCAGGATGTCTTTATTTATGATTAATACCTTTTAAATGGCGACTTCAGAGGGCTGACGGGGTTGGTCACTGAGATGCTGAGATCCCTTAATTTAACAACAGTTACGTAAAGAATGGCAGGTTTCCATGTTTTTATTTCTAACTAATTGTATAAATGTAGGGAACACTGAAATTTTACTCAAGTAGCTTTAAAAATTTAAACTTTATTATGTAATTAAATAATTTGAGACCTCAATTGCAAAATAAGAATCTAGAAAGAATGAATTTCTGAAGCAGAAGGAAATGTAGTTTAAACTATGATATTCTGATAAAAATACTTAATGTCAGGAAATTTTTTTTTGAGACAGGGTCTCACTTTGTAATTCAGGCTGGCCCTGAGCTCACTATGGTGCCCAGGCAAGCCGCCGCGAACTCAGCAATCCTCCTGTCTCTGCTTCCCGAGTGCTGGGTTGACAGGCGTGAACCACCACGCCCGGCATTGTGGTATGCGGTGTTGGTTGTTGGTGGGCGTGTCTCCACGCCCAGCATTATATGTGGTCACCGGGGATCGAACTCAGAACCTTCCATTTGCGAGGCAGGCGCCGGAACCACTGAGCTAACCCTCCGGCCCCCACAAATTTTTTTTATTCCCGATATACACACTCCCTTTAAAGAAACTGACTCAGGAAAACCACAATTGTAAGAAATAGAATATATTTTATATAACTAAACCAATATAGTATACACTAAGTAGTTAATAAGTAATACATTCATTTATAGATTTGGTCATCTTAATTTGATCATATTAGATGGATTGATTAGTCTATTTCATAATCTAATTTCTTTGAAAAGTTTTTATAGTTCTGTCGTTGCGGTTTTGAGACTTCAGGGACTTTAGCAGGATGGTAGATAGTCTGAGTGATACATCTTCGTTACCAAATATGCAATGATTTCCCACTGAACATTTTAACTTAGAGAATCATGACTCTGATATGAGGGCATTTTAAAGGATGGTTAGTGTGATACTAACTAGGCTGTACGCTTATATGATTTTCTTTCATTTTTAGGCTTCCCTATCAGTCAGGTTTTATATCTGCATAATTTTGCAAATGATGCTGCTTTCCCATTCAGCCTTTACGCCTGCACTGATATTTGTTTCTTACCTGACTAACACTCATCTTTGTGGCCTGTTCCTGAGCACGTTTCTAGGCACATGGCTAGATCACCTCAGCCTGGATGGCAGTGAGTCCTGCGGAGAAAGACTCATGTGGCTGGTGTGCCATCCGCAGTATTCCGGTGGAAAGAGGTCATTTCAAATTAAGCCAACCACATTCCACTCTAAACTCATCCTCAGAGCCTCACACATCAGAGATAACTAAATTAAACTTCAAACTGTATCTGAAAAGAGTGTTTTTCATGCTTCTGTGACAACAGTATCAATAAATAATTCCCTGTTTACTTTGCTTCGCCTTCTATCTCTGATCTTTTCCCATTAAGGTCAGTAAAATATCAGTGTAAGTGTAATTAATATTTTCCATATTATATGTTGCTTTGTGGTTTACAAAACACTTTCATGTATATTATTTCATTTAATTCTTAGAAAGGAGATGAGGTAGGCTTTGGAATCCTGTTTTTATAGTGGGAAAACAAACTAAGATCCAAAAGTCATAGTGACAGAAGTTAATTTCCCCCCAGTGTCAATGCACCAAGCTGTATAGAATAGAATGCCTATTACCTTGGAGTATGGGTGCTCATTAATAGAAATCTTCCTTATATTTATTTACAGCCTAGTATAGTCATGTAATTCAAGTTCAGGGCTATCAATACAAAAAAAGACAAATGGGCTCATTTTCTTGGCATAGTTTCATAATAATATGGGCGTACCCTTTCCATGGTTTTGACCACTGGAATGTGAAATGGTGCTAGGTTGTTTGGACCACTAGAAAAGGGTAACCCCTAAGACCTATCAGGGTAGGAATGTAGAGGGATACAGCCCACAGACCTTCATGGAGAAGGATTCTCACCTCACCTTCAATGTTATGTAGGGGAAAAAATAAACTTTTGCCTTTTGACAGACGTTATCATTTTGTGACCCATACTTGTAACAGCCAAACCCATGTCACAATGGAAATGATAGCCAAAGAGGCATGTCTTAGCTTGTCTTGTTGCCCTAACAGAATATCCAAGACTGGGTAGTTTATAAGGAAGAGAGTTTTATTTAGCTCATGGTTTTTAAAGGTTGAATATTCAAGATCAGGTGGGTCCACCTTGATGGACTCTGATGAAGTCCTTTTGACTATATTACAACATGGTGGATAGCATCACCGTGGGATCACCTGTGCAGAGGAGAAAGAGATGTAATAGTGAGACAGGAAGCAAGAGACATAGAGGAGCCAAACTCATCTTCCTTGCTTTGTTGTTTTGAAAGCACTAGGGGGTTGAATCCAGGGTCTTTGCACTTCTCCAGTCACTTATTTTATCATCTATTTGCTTCATTTAAAAAATTTATCTTTATTGGTACATTGTATATACACATAATATCATGACCACACTCAATATTGGGAATTTGTATCAGTATATGACACTACTTAATTCTCATTTTTCCCATTCTCCTACCCACCTCACAACCCCCTACCCCCTAAATATGTAAGTTTTGTTTCCCTTTTTTATTACAATCACTTTTTTCCTTTACCCTCCATTATTCACACCTCCACCACATTTCCCTTTGAATATTTTCTATTTCACAATAGCCATCATGCATTCTAGAACTCATTGAAACAATCTTTTCTCCAGCCTGGACTTGAACCTACAACTCTCTTACCTCAGCCTCTTAGAACACTGGAGTTATAGGCTGCGACCATCATGGCTGCCTCAGGTTCATTCCTTTACAACATTGTTCAATCCCTGTAAGACAGCACTAATCGATCCATGAAAATGGAGCTCCTGTGACCAGTTCTTCCTTCGCCAGGCCCTAGCTCAGTAAGCTTTCTCCTTCTCAGCATGACCACGCTGGGCGCTCAGCTTCCTGGCCACGAATTGTTGTGGAGTGAACCATAGCAAAGCAGTTTCAATGAACGTGTAGCTTGTTACCGTATCTCATCCTTATAGACTCAGTTTTGTATGGCAGTTATGTCCTGTCAATTCTCAGAGTTTCTTATATGTGAGAAATATTCTTTGGAATGAGCTGATGCATAGAGGGTTTTAAAAAATTTCATATTAATTGAGAAATAAATATTTATTTTTGTATCTCTTCATGTGAGGTGAAAGAGTGGAGGGTCTTGGCTTATGTCCCTGAATTTGTATTAGGCTTCAGTCTTTCCTTCGGATTCATTTACTCCTCTCAGGATCTAACATTTAGCACAAAAGCTATGCTCATGCTGGCCTTCATTTTGTCTTATTCTTTTATGTTTACAGTGACTACTGTATGCTTTGAAAAGAAGTAGTGAGAATTTATTGGACTTTTCCCTCACAGTACAGAACAAGGAGTAATCAAACATGACTATTTGGGCAGGATTATTGTGATATGGGTATCCAGCATCACACTGCCAGCAATTTGCTGGAAGATTTAACTTAGCAAATAAAAATGAAATTTTTGTGGGCTCAAAGCAGTCACATATTGTACAATCTTTTTAATAATCTCAAAGCCTAGAAGTTTCTCTTCAATAGTTTTTCTGGAACAAAAGTGATTCTTTTGGCTAATTTAAATATTTTTAGCATATTTAACGATGTCTTCCACAGCTTTATGATGCTTTTGCTTTGTAAAGTTAAATTCTATCTAAGGTTTATCTAAATTTGGGTCACACTTTGGAAATTGGAGGTAGTTATCAAAAACATATTTTTTAAAAATATACTAAGATAGTATTTTCATTCATTTTCAAATGTAAAGTTTGTTCTTAAATGAAAGGCCAGGAACATGCAGCTAGGCTGCTTATTTTTCTTAAATCATAGATATAATCATATTAAATATATTTAATTTTCAGTAATAGAAAATACAAGGTCTTGAAAAAGAGGTTAATAATTTACATTGAACCTCCAAATCAAGAAAGCATTAGTTGATTATTTTACACATGTCAGTCTCTTCAGCTGTATTCTTAGACTAGAGAAGAATAGGCATAATCATGGATCCTTACAGTCAGGGTTGGGTTTTTATCAGTTCATAGCTTCCTCCTATGTTTATTCCTTTTGATATAAATAGACTCCTTTTTTCTAGGATGTAATAAAAAGATTATATTATTCCTCCTTCTTTATTTATATTGTACATATTTAGTCTTACAAATTTCCCTACATTAATTATCAATCTATTACTTTTTGAATTCAATAAAATAATTCAAAATCATCCACTCTTTATTTACTGGGAATTAATAAAACCAAAAAAATATGCAGGAAGAAAATAAGTGTACTTTCATAATAAAAAATCTCTTTTGATTTTGGTTATCTTGAGATCCTTGTGATTATTTTGTGATTCATGTATTTTAAGCAGGAGAAGAGAAATTTTGATGTTGTCACAGAAAGACTAGACTATAAATTCAAAGCAGGAGTCAAAGACAGTCTTCACTGGGTATAAAGTTCAATAGTTTTTCATTAGTCATTTCATACTTGATAGATGGACTTGTCAGTTTATTTACAGTGACTCAAATACATTACTGAATGTGTGACTCAGGGACGAACAGCTTGCACATCACCTGAAGACTTGAAGAAAATGGCACAAACCAACCCAATGCCTGATGACCAGGGTCCTGTGAGGAAGGACTGGGACAGCACTGCTCTGGGGGGAGACGATCCTTCCTTACAAGCAGCAGAGCATCTGTAGGTGGTGTTAAATGGAATGTTGTATCTGTTGATGGAACTGTCACTTATCTTTGTTGTCTCATTCTGATCACTAATTTCAAATTGGATCAATATGGCCACATTGAAACTGACCTGTACAGTTTTTTTTTCAGTGCTATATATTTGAAATTTGCTGAAGAAATTGATCTGAAATGTTTTTAGTACACACAAGCAAATGGTCACTCTGCGAGGAATGGATGTATTCATTATCTTTGTTGTGATGGTCATTTTACAATCCATATATATATATATATATATGGATTGTAAAATATATATATGTATATATATTTAATATGTATTACATATTTAAATATATAAAAATATATGTAAAATATACATATTTTATATATACATATATGTATATGTGTGTGTATATACACACACACACACACACTATGTGTGTAGCAACCATACTTCAAGAAAGTTTAAGAATTGAGGGTAGATAAGGTTATGGGAAAATGTCTCAATGTACACAAAGTGTGAAATATTTACCATTTTACCATATATGAAAAAATGAACTAGAAACTTCAATGAGTCAATTGTTAAGTTCTTTATTTGAATCCATTAAATTTTTTTTTTTTTTTTTTTTGAGACAGGGTCTTGCTTTGTAGTTCAGGCTGGCCCTGAGCTCACTATGTAGCCCAGGCAAGCCTGGAACTCAGCAATCCTCCTGCCTCTGCCTCCCGAGTGCTGGGATGACAGGCGTGAGCCACCACACCCGGCACTGTGGTATGTGGCATTGATTGCTGGT
The DNA here is from genome assembly GCA_004025085.1 of Thryonomys swinderianus. Taxonomy (NCBI): domain Eukaryota; kingdom Metazoa; phylum Chordata; class Mammalia; order Rodentia; family Thryonomyidae; genus Thryonomys; species Thryonomys swinderianus. The sequence continues at coordinate 45,850 of PVIC010002108.1, forward strand.
GGGCGTGAGTCACCACGCCCAGCATTGTACTTGGTTTCCAGGATCGAACTCAGGACCTTGTGCTTGCGAGGCAGGCGCTGGAACCACTGAGCTAAATCTCTGGCCCTGAATCCATTAAAATTTTAACAGAACTCCAGCACTACAGGTATCTATAACTTTTGAAATATTTCTGAGACAGGATTTCGGTATATCACTAGGATACCCCAGCTGGCTGGAACTTGCCACCCTACTGCCTGAACCTCTTAGAGTGCTGGGATTAGGTTTGTACCAATACCCCTGGATATCCATAACATTTTAAAGTGCTTTCCCCCCCTTAAACAAGGGCAATATCATTCTTGAATTTTTAAAGGTTATTTGCAAAGTAATACATATTTATCATAGTACCATCCAATATTGCAGAAATGTTTGCGAGGAAATGTCATTGCCTTCTATCCTTTTCCTCCCAAATCTGAATTCCATTCTCCAAAGACAAACTCTTTTCTTTTACATTGTTCTGCTTTTATGTGTTTCCTCCATAATGCTGGATAATATACTTATGTATTTCCAGAATAAAATTTAGATAATAAATTGACTCTGTGACATGAAAGGTGGGTATTTCTCTTAGATTTTCTCCTTCTCCCTACCTCCACATTTCTTTTATCGTTTCCAGTCATACTGGACACATTTTAAAATGTATACGTGCATCTGTACTTTCTGTGTGTTCAACGCTTGATGGTCTTAGGCTCTTCCTGATACGGGAAAATATTTCCACCATTGTCTTCTTACCCTTTTCTCACTCCCTCCCGCTCTTATTCTTTAATATCATCTTCTGTCAGACCTTTCCTTTGATAAAGTTGTCAACATTTACATCATATGATTAAACCATAAGTAGTTCTGAGGGCTTTGTCCATAAGTCAAGCATAATTACATTTATATGAGCAGCATTCAGTGGCCATGAAAAATGTTGTGTTTAGAATCAGGTATTTGCACAACTTGTATTTCTTTCTTTGCTAGTGTAGCCCTGTGTGAAGAAGATAGATCTCAGGAGTAGAGTCAAATGATGCTTCTTTTTTAATAACCTACAAATTGATTGAAATCATGCCACATTTTGGTTTTGTTCATTACAATTTCACTAGCTGAAGTTTTTGTTCTTTACATTTTAGTCCTTTACACACAACTTACCTTTCATTATAGCATCAATATTTTTAGAGTCTTTATCATATAAATGATTCCATCAAGGTAGCTTCTATGTCCACCCAAAGATAGCTTTTCAATGCTGTTGCTGTCCTTCTCTTTGTCCTCCTGCTTGAATCTCAGTACAACAATCATTTTGGAACTTTCCTGAATTTTCCTAGGTGGATCTCATGTAATCTTTCTTTTTCTTAGTTGTAATAGACTTTTCATATGTTTTTTAAAATATTGCACATAAAATATATATTTTTAAAAAAACATACTTTTTGAGCATGCCAGGAATTATCTTTATCCTGTCTTTCGGATGATCAATGTCTGTTTGTTATAGAATTCTAAGGTGGAAAGCACTTTTCCTCAAAACTTTGAAAGCATTACTTCATTATTTCCTGGCATCTGGCACAGCTGCAATGGTCACGTGCTAGTCAGCTGGTCTGTCTCATTCATCCTTGGAAAAGTTCAGGATCATTTTTTTTTTTCAATCAGTGACACTGTGATGTCTCTAGGGGTAGACATTTTTTTCTTTGCATTGGCCTTTTGTAAGTTTTTTTTTAAATTTTCACACAGAAGACTTGTGTCACTGTGAAATAAAAGAAAAATAGGATATTGAAAGAATTTTCCAAGTGGAAAATGGACACCATGAAGGAAGCTGGACTTAAGGGCACCCTATCCAGCCTCCTGGGGTGGTGAACTTTGGTGACCTTCACTCTGAATATAGGCATTGGGGGCCAGACGATTGCACTGCATCAAAACGGAACTGAAATTGTATATGAGAACTTATCAGAACTTTCCATCGTATGTTCTGATTAAGAGTTTTTCTTGGATTTCTGTTATGCACACCCGGAAGAATCCTACCAAAACATTTTCCAAACCTCATGTAACACAAAGAAGTTCAATGTGTCGTTGGATTTAAAATGATGCATATTATATTATTGTTTTACCTTAGTGATTAAAGTGATAATCTCCTATCAGTTGTCTTTTATGTCATGACTTACATTGTCTTTGGGAAGTATTCCATTAATTTAGTCTTAAATAATTTACAGTTAATGTAATTGTCAAATAGCACATGCTTGTGTTTCACAGTCCTATTAAGGAAAAACAGTGTGTTCATCATTCATGGGCATCTTAATAGATGACAACAGCTGAGAACTTGTTTTATGTTATTTACCATATCACGTTTATCATATCATGTTTTCAAAATATGGTTGCTCCTCTAAACAAATAACCATGGAACTGCTATCAGAGTCAAAATCGGTCTCTGATTTTATTTGTGCAGCCACGGTATCTCCAAGGAACACCTGTGATCTTAGGGCAGCAGAAGGAATTGCTGCCTCAGTAAACGTCATTCTCTCTATGAGTCGGTCTGGAGTCATTTTCTGAACACGGGGTTCTATGTAATTAGAGATGTTTTTCTTTCCCAAAGAAAAGGAGCCCCTTTTCTTTCCTGGAAATGTTCGCTATAATGTGAATGTTCGTTTCATTTCTTTCACCTGTAGCATGCCTGCATGACTATTGTTTCCTTCACTTTCTTCAGCTTCCCAATTATCTGGTAGCATAATTGCATATTCTTAAGTACGGAGCATGACCTTTTACAGGGAGTGGTGCTGAGTCCTTCAGGGGCGGAATCACCCACACCTGTGAGTATTTTTAATACTAGTTAAGTGTGCTCACTTTGATTTCACCAAAGGACTTCAGAATTTGCCTACATTCAGTACGATCACTCACTATTATTGTTGAACTGTGATTCACCCTAGTCCAGTCATCATGATATTACTTTCTAGTATCTTGTACATTCTATATACAAGTGGCCTTTTATGTTGTCAGCATGTAAAATCGATGCATTCTGTGATATGAGTGCATAATACCGAGGAGTGCAGCTTTCCTGGCCGGTACTGAGCAAGGGAGTCAACGCGGAGGCCGCGCGTCTCCCAGTCCTGCCCCCCGCGCCCGGGGCGGCCCCAGCGGAGGTCGGAGCGTGGCAGGCCACACATGCACTGAACTCGTTTCTCCGCTGGATTTTCTGTTTTTCTTCTTGGCCTCAAGTCTCCCCGTAGGACTCATACTGCAGTCAACTGTCTATAGTGAGTGTCCAAAAAGTAAAAATAATCCCATAGCTTCCACAGTAAAATAAATGAAATAGCTTTCTGTCATTCTTGTGTTCCTGTGACCAATCGTGTTTAGGAAGCGGCAGCTGAAAAGCAGGCTGATGTATTTTCTTTGATTGTCAGTAAACATGTGCAGAGTATATTTGGTTTTTCTACCACAGAGGGAGGAGGAGGATATAACTTTAAAATGAAGATTACTGCTGTCGTGATTATAGATTTTACTTATTGGGTTACAGCATTGTTTATTTTTTTTAATCCTGCAGGAAAATAACAAGGTAAAAATCTCATAGCAGGATGGGAACAAATTGGAGAAGCGCGCACTGGTCAGATCTTCCACTTGACCCCCTAAGCCTTGTTCCCTCGACAGGGAGACCTTCTTTTTTTTTTTTTTTTTTGAGACAGGGTCTTACTTTGTAGTTCGGGCCGGCTCTGAGCTCACTATGTAGCCTAGGCAAGCTTCAAACTCAGTAATCCTCCTGTCTCTGCCTCCCGAGTGTTGGGATGACAGGCGTGAGCCACCACGCCTGGCACTGTAGTATGAGGTATTGATTGCTGGTGGGTGTGAGTCACCATGCCCAGCATTGTATGTGGTTATCAGGATCGAACTCAGGACCTTGAGCTTGCGAGGCAGGCGCCAGAACCACTGAGCTAATCCACCGGCCCATAGGGAGACCTTCTTCGTTAGTGTCACACGTAGCTCTCCAGAGCGGAAAGAGAAGTAAACTGCTGTTCCTCGGCCCCTCTCATGGGAGCACTGGGACTATCGGCCATTATTTTATGAGTCTGTGGATTTTTATGTTATTTTATGAATCTGTGACTTTTTCTTATTTTATCTATTATTTATTTTGCCCAAAGTCTGCCTCTACTTCTCCTTTTTCCTAGTTGGATTCATAATCATATTTGAGGTCATGTTAGTGTGTGTGCTCCTTGTAAATGCATCTTGACCTTTGAAATCAATATGGGTTTTCAGCTTTGTTGAAGCAGCCGGCTTAGTATTAAATTTTTCTCTATTGTTCATGCGTTGTTGACTTAGCGCACAAGTGCGGGGAAGATGTAGCAATTCTTCCTTGCTTCTGCTAGCACGTAGAAAAACACTGAGCACACTGTAAATTCCTTATGGTATTTATTTCTTAGAATTCTGCCAATTTATAGGGGTATATAACAACACGAAGGAGATAAACATCTGAGTGGAGAGAAAAATTTGAGTTCAGTGAACACTCCAGTGACCTTATGGAATTTAAGAGCTAACAAGCCCAAGCTTTAGCCCAATATATTAGCCAAGTTTGAAATTCATTTATAACATCTGTAGTCTTATATAATAGAAACAGAAACTATATTTATAGAAACAGTCAAATACTTTTAGCACATTTCTTAGGTTTGTTGTTTCTTGGTGGCTAACAAAACCGCAAAAACTTGATTCATTTTACTTCACAGATAGTATTGTTCTAAGAGCTATCCAGTTAGATCACTTGCCCCAGTGTACATGTTATAAAACTATCACCCTTCAGGGCCGGAGATTTAGCTCAGTGGTTCCAGCGCCTGCCTCGCAAGAGCAAGGTCCTGAGTTCGATCCCCAGTAACCACATACAACAATGCTGGGCGTGGTGACTCACGCCCACCAGCAATCAGTACCACATACCACAGTGCCGGGTGTGGTGGCTCACGCCTGTAATCCCAGCACTCGGGAGGCAGAGACAGGAGGATTGCTGAGTTCCAGGCTTGCCTGGGCTACATAGTGAGCTCAGGGTCAGCCTGATCTACCAAGCGAGACCCTGTCACAAAACAAAACAAAACAAAACAAAACAAAACAAAACAAAAACTATCACTCTTCAGTGTGAGATTTAGTCTGGATTTGGTTAGAGGTTTTTAGTAGTAATATCCATTTAGCACAGCCCAAATTCTATTGTCATCTAAACTAGTTAAAATGTATTAATTACTGTTGAACATACGCTTTAAGTGTCTCCCAGTGTCATTACAGAACCATTTGAAGTAGTCAGGCATTTTGGTGGGGTGGGGGAGACTGCGTGGTGTGCTTCTTCTTTAGGTCTGCAAACTCTGTCAACCAGTGTAGCATCATGGGAATGGGAGAGGAGGCCCAAGTGCCAGAGCTACAGGGATCTGGACCTAGAGGGCCTGTTGCTCGGGGCCCACAGATAGAGGAACACTGGGGCTCCAGTTAATTCCTGACGTTTTGTTTCTTTCGGCCTCTGGCGCTACTAATGTGTGGTCTCATTATTACTGCATGTATCTGTAACGTTTGCCCTTCTAGACCTTGTTACAGCTCATGTGGAGGGCAGCGACCGTTTGTCTGTACGTGATATTTTCCCAGGAACTTGCTAAGTTTTGTTCCTTGCTTTCTCATTTATCATGAGAGTGAAAAATATTGACATAGAAAAGTTATGGTGTGGTAAAGAAATTAAATTTAAAGTATAAATATTAAAGAATTAAAGTATTTCTATTACATAAACATGAGTTTAGGCATAAAAGAACATGATCCAGACTAAAATTTCCTTGCTCTGAAAAAGCTTTATTTCCTTGCACATTTTAAAAAGTTAATTTCAGATCACAGTGGTGGCTCCCAAGCATAATTTGAAATATTTGAAGTCATACCATAATAGCTAGCAGTCTGATATATAAGAAAAATCAGCAGGACTTCACAATATGTTATTTTTAACCAAAACAGCCAATATCATATTTATGAGGCTTAATCAAAACTTGGGTAGATAGATTGGATAGAAAAATAAAGTAATGGTATCTAAAGAAGCCTTTCAAATCAGCTCATGCAAGATCTCATTATACATCTCTATCTTGATTACAGTGTTGGAATCGAGGACACATATTGAATGCTGCACAATTAATTAGAAAAAGACAATCAGTGGAAAAGTTGATGTATCCCTTGCTGTGGCCTTCAGGCATGGCTGACAGAAGAACACATATGGGAAACGGCAGCTTCTCAGGCTCCTTACGGCTGCACAGGGTTTACAGGGAGAACAAGGAAAAGGAAGCTTTGAAATATAGGAAGTTATATAGGAAGACAAAGATCCAGAGAATCACAGCTATGATAGCATGATATTTTTAGCAGTTTCATACTGTAGAGAGGAAGAGATAAAGTTATTGAAGACAGTCCCCCAGACAGTTATTTTTATTTAGTTTATCCTGGGCTTATGCAGAGGCTTTGGAAGAAATTCATTTTGACAACTTTAAGAGCACAATGATATAAAATACTGACTATAGCATTTGCTGCGTGGACCAGTCAGCAAATGGCGGTGCTTTTCCTTGTTTTGTGTCACCTAAGTCAACTGTAGTACAGGTGATGAAGCAATGAGTCAGTACAGGACGTTTCTCTGAAGAATGGATCAACTCATGTTGAACAGCCCTGACTGCATTACTAAAAATCAACGTTTTGAAGAAAAAAGCAACAAAATACGTATTCAAGTTCTCATACATATATTTACTTTCCTATAAACCTTATATACAAATACACATTCACATGTACTTCCTTTCAGGACAACCATGGTTCAGTTTTTTTTTTATTTTTTTTATTTGAGTGCAGTTGTTTTTGAGAGTCATTGATTTTGTTAGTCTTGAGGGAAAACTAATGTCAAAAGTAATTTTTTTATTAACGATAGTGCAAAAAGTGTTCTTACAGAATGAATAACAACAAAAACAAAACCCTGAAATCATTAAGTGCTTCTGTAATTTCGCTGAATTCATGTGCTTTGTTTTTTCTTTTCGCCTGATGACAGGAATCAAGTTTTACTGAAAGCAGTGAAAGGAAAAGGAAACACTATGTGCAGGAGAACGATGATCTAATTAATGGTTGAATTCTCATCAGAAACTATGACAGTCATAAGAAAATTGGTTTCTTTTTGTTTTAATTTTTTAACATTTATAAATCACATATTTATTTATACATAAAATTATTACATTATCTTCCTAAGTTTTTATGTACATAGGAGATATATATACTGTATCTATTTATCTCTAGCTATACTGTACATAATACTATCTTTTTTCTCTCTACAATTTTGGAATCAGGCAGTGGGAAAGCTGGAGTCTTCTGAGGATTATGGTAGAGTTGTTTTGACTTCCTTTTAAAACAGCAGAAATCTGCACTTTGAGAACACTTTCAGGGGGGACTGCAAAAGAAATAGGGGATGTTTTATTAGAAATGTATCACTGGAGCCATGTGATGTAGTGGCCAAGGCATAAAAATACCTAAAGAAGGAATTTGGCTGTTTAATTAAGGAGATACTTAAGTAACATATTGCCTGCTCTTGGTGCTCATAGTTTAATGTGAGAGGAGATAAAATAAGTTGAAGATAAAACTTGTTAAGGTAAAAGAAACCAGGAATTGATTATTTGGAAGAATTATTCAGAAGCTTCTTCTGATGACAAAAGCATCTGAAAATAATTATTTAATTAATGATTTCTACATAAAGCTAGTAACCATCAAGCTTTTAACAATAAACTTACACACAGATATTTCATTTAAAAAAGGCAATTTAATCAAAGCAGAGCAGGGAGACAGAGAAAAAGTTGATCACTGATAAAACAGTTAAAGCTTAGACTCTGTAGTTATTCTATATCTGGATTTGTGAATGAATGAAAATGTTTATTTTGTTTATATTAATGTGGGGTTTTTTGATGTATAAAATTCAGGGTTAGAATAACCAAAATCAAACAAAAAGGAACAAAGAAAAATGTCATAAGAAAAAGATTGAAGAAAAGAAAGATTAAAACAGCATGTCTGTGTGTGAGTTGATAAAAATAAAGGCTTGTATAGGAATTGGGTTTTATAATCTGAAAGTTTTCTGCCAACCACAATGTGTCTGAGAATACAATAATTGTAACTGGAGCCAGCATCCAACCTCTTTTCTGAGAGAGCAGAGAAGATGTGTCTGAAGAAATGGCAGAAAGTTCTGAAAATCCCATCTTTATCCTCAAAGTCTGAATGATGAAAGCTTAAAAATATATGTTGAGGGAGGACCACATGGAAGACTGAAACTACAACATCTGACAGATTAGTCTTATTTTACCAGTAATCTAATGGGCGAGAGTGCTGTGGGAAGGGTGCTCATTTCTTGTTTTCTCTATATATAATTTTTTCTTTTAACATTTTAAAAATTCACATCAATCATGTTGTAATATACATGAATCACATCAAGCTGAGGGATAAGACTGCACTTGAGGAAAAACAATGACTTTTCCATGATGCGACTGAAAAAGATGAGGGAATGGGGAATTGGTTATGCTACAGGGAAAGGAGAAGGGATGTTTCAGAGATGTACAATGTAAATTAATTTCCTTTGAAATTCCTTTTTTTTTTTTGAGACAGGGTCTCGCTTTGCAGTTCAGGCTAGTCCTGAGCTCACTATGTAGCCCAGGCAAGCCTTGAACTCAGTAGTCCTCCTGCCTCTGCTTCCTGAGTGCTGGGATGACAGGTGTGAGTCACCATGCCCGGCTGAAATTACCTTTTTAAAGCCAAGTTTAGTTTTCAAGCAAAAAAGAATAATTTCCCTCTGGAAATTACTCAGGAGAGGAGGTAATGCTCACTGATTGAACAATGACTTGTGGCCATCAGAGACTGACCCAGACTTTGGTCAGACAGGCTGTTCTAAGTGCAGGACGCAGTGCAGGCATGGGGTGTGGTTATTCTATGCAGTTTGTCTCTGTGTCTCTCACAGACTCGCTCAAGGGTCTCTCATGGAGGTTTTTAGAGAAATCTATTCCTATGTAGGGCAGTAACTGGACATCTTCCATTGGCCTGTGTTTGGAGTTTCAGCAGCCTCCTGAAGACATTTTACTGTAATGTTTTTAACAAAACTTTGATTTTCTTTCACATTTTTTCTAGAATACATCACTGTTCAGCTTGCTGTTTTGTGGAAGGTTTATAAGACCTTCTGTATTTAATATTTTGATGCATTTCAATTCTAAAAGGGTGGCCCTCTTTTTAGTGTAATAAAGAAAATTAAAAGAAAAAAAAAGCACAAGGAAAGTCATTATCATAAGTTTGAGTCAATGCTGTCACTGCTATTCAGAGGAAAGAAGTAATGAGACATTAAGTTGAAGCCAACAGAAGTTTTATTCCGAAAGGGCTAAAGCAAGAGCCCAAGGCTGTGATGCATGTGGGCTGCAAGCAGCCCGGGTGAGATATCAGGTCCATCAATACCAGCTTCCTTCCACTTTTCCTGAACCCATCACGCAGGTATTTGGAGGTCTTAGCATATACATATATAGATAGATCATGGGTCATAAATTCATCAGTCCTCATTTTTTTTTTTCTTGAGACAGGGTCTTGCTTTGTAGTTCAGGTTGGCCCTGAGCTCACTATGTAGCCCAGGCAAGCCTTGAACTCAGCAATCCTCCTGCCTCTGCCTCCCAAGTGCTGGGATGACAGGCATGAACCACCACGCCTGGCACTGTGGTATGTGGTATTGATTGCTGGTGGGCATGAGTCACCATGCCCAGCATTCTATGTGGTTACCAGGATCGAACTCAGGACCTTGTGCTTGCGAGGCAGGTGCCAGAACCACTGAGCTAAATCTCCGGCCCCATCAGTCCTCATTTTGATAAAGTGGGTCCCAGCTAATAATCATTGTGTTCATGATGGTAAATGCAGGTTTTTATTTACTCATATTAAAGAATAAATGGTTCTCATCTTTACACATTATAGCATTTTAAAAAATTATTGCATTCATTCATTTGTACACTGAGTTTCTGGAGATTAATCCTGGGCTTTCACACTAAGCTCTACCCTCAGCCTTTTTTATTGTGTGTTTAGGGACAAGGTCTTGCTAGACTGCTCAGGAGCGATTCAGACTGGGCACTGTCATGTCTCAGGCCCCCACAGTGCTGGGATTACAGGCATCTGCCCCCATATTCAGTATGTTACTGACTTTGAAAGCAACTTAGACTCGTTACCTTGCTCATCAGTCTTTGTTCGGTCATTCAATATCCACTGAGTACATATTTAAGAGAGTTTCTACATTGTGGAAGATACAACAGTAAAGCAAACATACATCCCACTGCCTCTAAGAGAACATAGATTCAAAGGCTCTCAAACACAGCCAAAATACTAAGTAGCTCAGGGCCCAAGTTAAAGTGCTAAAGCCACTGTATGTCAATCTTCTCCTCAAAATCAATTCTTAACATTAATGTTATAGCCCAGATTTTGAATACTTATTATCCAGAATTTTTAAATGGGGATATGGATTTTATTTTATTTTTAGTAGTAGAGACTAAACCCAGGCCTTCACACAGAGCTGTATCCCCAACCTGTTAAAATGAAAAAAAAAATTATTTTAAAACAAGATCTTGCTAAGACGCCAAGTTGCCCAGGGTAGGTTCAAACTTGCCTTGAGCCTGTCCTGGCCTCCCAGAGCCCTGGGATGGCAGGCCCCCCCACCATGCCCAGCTGGGATATGAACTTTCTGCTTAAATCTCTGCTAGCTGCATTCAGTATTAGTCCCTATAATCTCTATTTCTTCCTTCCAGAACTTAAACATTATAATGGTGGTCTATATATGTGCCATGAAAAAAAAAAAGTATTAGTTCCTCTGACTGCCTTACATAAGAGTGATTTTGAAGCTGTTACTTTAGATGGACCAAACAGTAAAAACATTTCTTGTAAAGTAAGATACAATTTTGTGAAAATTGAAGAGGCAGCTAACTGTGGTAAAAACTGTGACTTTCGGTGGAAAAACCCTCAGGGAAAGCCAGCAGGCTTTGCAGCTGCAGCTGAGAAGCACGGATACAGAAAGCAGTAGTACAGAAGTATTTTACTACCTCTGTGGTCAGAGGATTATACTAGGATATTTTTTGACATATGGTGGGTGGGGAAGAGAGTCTTTCCAATTTTGCTGAATGTCAAAGGCCTCTGAACTTGACCTCATGTACTTCTTAAAAGTTCCCTATGTCACAAAGATTGCTCTCACATCACTGATAAGAAACCTCTGATTCACAGACAGAGTAAACTGTTCAAGTCGGGCAGTCAGCAAGCAATGGGATCCGAGATTGGGTCGTGTTCTCTCTGACTCCAGTCACCCCAGGTTTACAAGAGATCCACAAATTGGAGGCTGCTGGGAAGTAGGCAGTTTGATGTTTTTCATTAAATCCCACAGAAATCTAAGTTACACAAGAAGTATCTACAGGACTGATTATTAAACTGCTCTGCAGAATTCTATAGTTTTGATGATGAATTTCCAGACAAAGAAAAAAGGAGTATAATTTTATGAGAAAACAGTTCATCATTTTATATGTGGCACGCTGGGCACTTTTGAACAATGGTATTTGACAAAACAGAAAGAACTCTGTTCCACGTAATTTGAAAGCCACTGTTCTGGTGCTGGAGTGAGTAATTGACAGTCCAAAATAGCAACTACAGGATTGAGCAGGAGAAGAAAAGTTCTTGAATGTTAGGGATATACTTCTCAAACTTCACTTTCAAGACAGCGCCTGCTGAAACGCTAAAGATGGGCGGGATGGGAGCAAAGAAAGAGGCATCGAGGAGCTGCACAGAAGATGGTACCTGTGGGCATGATTGCTCGAGTAGCGGAGTTTTTCATTTCGGTCAGGATGATGGTGACCAAGTTGTTAAATCAGTACTGAGAGGTGAATTTGGAAAACATTACAAATGCAACCACGTCCAAGTGGTTTGAAAGGAATACTACATTTGGGTGAAATGTTGCAAAGCCAGAAATGCAGCGTCAACGAGAAGCAGATGATTAAACCTGGCTGAAGTACTTTGACATCGCTAATCCAGAAAGACAGTCAAATAGGGTCAGCTAACTGCTGTCGCATATTTTTCTCTGGGACTTAAGGCATTTCGAATTTACATCTTTGTGGCAGGTGATGAGCTTGGGTGGTTAGAACTAGTTAGCATCCATTTCATTTATTTTTGTATTTTGGTTTGTAGATGAACAGATTTCCGGAGAATTATTGAGGAAGGTTTTATATATGTGTGTGTGTGTGTGTGTGTATATATATATATATACACACACACACATGTATATGTATATATATATACACATATATGGCATACATATGTATATATATACATATATATTGTGCACTATATATGTTTATTAAACCCATCATTTTAAAATAATACTTTCAATTTCAACTTCTCTAATTTAACATAATATTCATGTTGTTTAAATGAGAAAAATCATCAGATTCGTACATATTTCATTTTGTGTTCTGTGACAAGTCAGTTATAACCCTTATTTGTATTTCCCAATAGAATTAAAAAAAATTAACAACAGGGCCGGAGGGTTAGCTCAGTGGTTCCGGCGCCTGCCTCGCAAGCGAAAGGTCCTGAGTTCGATCCCGGTAACCACATACAATGCTGGGCGTGGAGACTCACACCCACCAGCAATCAATACCACATACCACAGAGCCGGGCGTGGTGGCTCACGCCTGTCATCCCAGCACTCTGGAGGCAGAGACAGGAGAATTGCTGAGTTTGAGGCTTGCCTGGGCACCATAGTGAGCTCAGGGCCAGCCTGAATTACAAAGCGAGACCCTGTCTCAAAAGCAAAAAACAAAAACAAAAACAAAATCAAAACAACAGGTGATAGGAAATGACAGAATCTGATTCATTTTTTCCACTACCTTAGGAGGCTCCCTGGGTTCCACAGACCACCTCTCTTTTGTCCCGACCCTCACCATGCTCCCCACCAGCACATCACAGTCGTTCAGTTACTTTTGCTGAAATACGTCCATGCTGTACAGACACACCTACCAGTCTTTCCTTAGTGTAGTGCGAGCCCTATCAAAATGCTGCCTATTCATTAGACTGATCACCTAACATAGTGCAGGATAAATGAAAAATCAGATAGTGGCCATGTGACCCTGGAGTTAGAGGATTTTCGGGTTAAAATTCTTGCTCTGCTATTTATCAGCTATCAAACAGTGGACTAATTATGTCATTTCAAATCTTTAGTTTCCTCATTCATAAAATAGGATACACTGAGGCCATTCTCCTAAGGTTACTGGAATAATAAGTATATTATAATGATGTATATAAAACATAAGAACACACGTCCTTTGTTTAATTATAGTTTTGGGGAAAAATGTCAAAATTCTCCAAAGACAAAGAAAGGAGATTCTTTGTTTTAAAAATATTTGCATTTTTCTACATAATTGGTGCTACTTTACTTCCTTTTACTCTATACCTTCTACAAAGCCAATTCTATGCATTGTAAAAATCTTGCTACACATAAAAGTATATTTTAGAAAACACAAGAGGACTGCTGATATTTTACTTGTTTTTAGGGGACGATGAAGAAAAGAATAATGCGACAGCCTATGCAGACAACTTCAAAAGTCAAAGGGAACAGAGCAGAACAAAAGAGCCCTGCTTTAATCACGTCGGCCTGTGCCAGTTCCTTCCTGCCCGGGATCGTTGCTTCATTTTCTTTTCCTTTCTCCCCCTCTGCTGCCAAGATTCTTTGGTTTTTCATGTCAAAATGATTCTTTCCTCCCGTCTACCTAACCGAGTTCAAAACCTTGTCAGCTCTACAGTACTCAGAAAGATAAAGCAAAGCAAGTGAAGCTAAATCATTTACTTCTCACTCTGTGTGGAGATTTTCAGTCAATGGTGGTGCTGGGCATGATGGGAAAGAAGATCCCTTCTTTGTCCATACTAACAGATACTTTTCAAAAGGTGCAAACAGGGAAGACAGAGACTGCACGTTGCTCCCCTTCTACTTCATATCAGAGCATGCCATGCAAAATTGATGAAGTGGTTCTGCTTTTTGTAGCAGAATTATTGTGTGATCTCTGGGTCCTTGGCGGCCCGGCAAAGAAGAGGCCTCCCACACAGTACGATAGCATGTGTGACACTGAGCCCAAGTATAAGCCAATGGGGTGCAGTGGAAGAGACCATGGGAAATCTGGATCAGATGATATGCATAAAGAATGAAGCATCTTAATTATTATTAAATTAGATAATTTATCCATACAGCATCTAGGAAGAGAGGCAGAAACGTAGGAAGAGAAGGACTAGAATTGTGACGTGGTTAGCTTCTTTGAATGGGGAAAGAATACATCATACTTGAGAGCATTGGTGATGGAGTTCTTCCTGGTTTCAAACAACTTACATCAGGTCTAAAAATGGAGGATGAAGCAGCAGCTCTTACAAAATTATAACACAGTGGCTTTTCACAGCAAGGTTTGTTTTGCTTTTCTGTGGAGTCTGGTTGGAGGTGCTGTAGGCAGTGGAAGGGTTTGGGGGACTTGGCAGTGAGTTTTAGTTCTGATATCCAACATCCTCCATCTAAATTCTGGCTCACTGTAACTGTTTCTGTGACTTGGGCTAACTTAACTGTACTTTGACATTCCAACCTGTAAAAGTAATAATTTTGTATTACGATACCAAGACAATGTACTTAACTAGCAATGGGTCAAAGATAGTACCTTGTCATAGAAAATCATGAAAAGAACCTAAGACACAAGTGATACATAATCAGCATTCAGATATTAGTGGTATCATTTTTATAAGAGAAGATCCTTTCAATCTTTGTCTGTGATGCTGATATTTCTATGTTCTTCTTATGTGTTTCTCAATTTTGGTTATAGGTAAGACTTGCTTTATCTTCAAATTTTCAAAGCCTAGGAATAAGTTGTTTTTAGCAATGAGTATGTTATGATCACCACTATAGTAGTTTTTAAAAATTGAATTCTTTATTGGTATAATTTATATACATCTCAAAATCACATATAACATTGGGGAATTTGTACCAGTATATGACAAAAGTTAATTCTCATTTTTACCTATATCCCTACCGACCCACACCTCCTCACCCCCTTTATACATGGTCTTTTATCTTATTTCTGTATTATATTTATTCCTTCCCCTCATCACATTCCCACACCAAGTTTCCTATAGAAATATTCCACTCTATAAAAGCTGTCCTACTTTCTAGAGCTCATTTACATCTACAGGTGTTCATGCCAAAGAGAAGATCCGGGAATTGTCTATCTGTGATCTGTTGATTTCACTTATTAGTATATCCTCCAAGTGTCTCCACTATAGTATATTTTACTTCCTTTCATGTCCCCAGTGGGTGACACAGTATAGAATTTCTCTTAAGGAAAACAGAGACACAACACCAGTCAATAATATTAATGCAGTTTTTTGTTTTTATATTTCACCTCTTTGAACAGGCAGGAATACTCTTTCTTATCCTTCATATTAGAATGGAGAATGCCTTTTCTTCTTGATGTTAATATGAACTATATATCAACAACATGTTCACGATTAAGGGAGAAGATACGCTTTTCTGCAATTTAGTTGACTAATATTTATTAAGATTTATTACACACAGGTAATAGTCTAGGAAGACCCCAATGAATGAACCAAAGATAGCTGTTTTGTGGGGTTTATGTCATAGAACAGAGTATCTAATAATGAAGAATGCAATGCAAAAACCAGACAGATTATATAATATGCAACTAGGTGATATATATAGAGAGGAAAGAAGCAACACAGAGTAAAGTAAAGAGAGTGTCGAGTGGGGGATGGGAGTTAGCCTCAGTTTGACATATATTGCTGAAGCTCACTGAGCAAGTACGCCAGGGAGACAGCCGCCTTGCTCTGAATGTCGTGCCCACGCCTAAACCCATATGCTGAAATCCTAACTTCCAAGGTGATGCGATTGAAAGGCGGGGTCTGGAGCAGTGATTAGGTTATGAGAACCAAACAGTAAACAATAAATAATAAAAGAGGGTCAAGAAAGGTCATTCAGCACTTCTACCCCGTGAGGAGGCGGTGAGGAGGCCCCACAAGACACCAGACGCTCCGCAGTTGGACGTCGGACGTCTCAGCCTCTGGAGCTGCGGGGCAAACATTTCTACTGCTTAGAAAACTGACCCTGGGGCACTCGGTCACTGTAGCCTGAGCAGATCCGCCGTAGCCCACTGGAGGGTCAGCCGTGGAGACCACAGAGGGAGGGCTCCCGACGGAGGTCCCCGCCTAGGGGCAGAGCAGGAGCGGAGCGCGCGAACAGCTAGCTATCCACTAGATGACATCAAAAGAGAGAAGGACCTTGAAACTCCTGTGGTGCACCCAAAGGGGTGCACTGCCCAACTCCTCCTCTGAGGAAGGCCTTGCCACTCGATGGGGGCACACTGTCCACAGACTCCTCTGTCAGCCCTTTCTAGTCGGCCTCAGCGACAGTTGCTCATCCAACATCGGGCTCCCCGCAGGGGCCTGCGCTGGGAGCTGGCTCAGGAGGCTCAAGGCCTTTTGTCCCAAGAGGGGACGGTGCTGGGCCGTGCTGGCTCGGAGCTTCTGTGAGCTGGTGCCGGCTGTCCTGGGCTCCCTCTCAGGCCAGCTCTTCCCCTCTTCGGGCCCGCTTCCTCCCTCCCTCTCCGGAGACCCCTACTAGGGCAAGAGCGAGCTAATACCGTGGTATAATGCGCTCTAGTGCGGACTCGCACTAACATTTCAGCGTTTCAGGACGAAGAACTACACAGTAGGGAGATCACAACCTTTGAATCGCAACACTTGTCACTAATTATGTGCTCTTTGCCATGTACCTTAAACTCTTTGGTTCTTAATGATCTCGTTTAGAAAACTGGATTTATAATTTTAACTTGCTTGATTTTTACGTTCAATTATAAAAGAAATATATAAATTTCTATGAATGTTTTACATACAAGTATCGGTCGGAGGATAATCCTTACAATTTATTCATCTACAGTTATTAAAGATCACTGTTATTCAAATGGTCTTACCTTTGGTACATGCCGTGACTTCTACTTTGAAATTTTTATGTAATGTTATAACGCACATGACAGGAAGCTGGGGGAATCCATACAGGATGAACTTTATAAGGGGCCATAGCCATGTCATCAGGACTGAGTCAAGACACCGAGCCCTGGGGGTGGGTGCCTGGATTCCCTCCCCAGCAAAGACAGAAGGAAAAGAAGAAACTGTGATTTTAATTTCATTTCCCAAGGACCGATGAAAGTAGACAATTTTAATTTGCTTGACCTTTTATATTCTCTTTGATAATATTTTGCCCATTTTTATGTCCAGTTTGTCTTTTTTTAATGTTTCCAGAAGATATTTCATATTTGTAGCTCTACATTCTCTATATAATTTATGAATTTGGTATGTCTTGCCTTCCATGATTTGCCCTGTGTCTTTCATTATAGTGCCTTTTGTGGAATGCTAAATCTTAACCTTAATATGGTGAATTTATTTATAAAATAGTTTTGATGTTTTAATATCTTATTTGAGAAAGTTTTGCTTAGGCTAATGTAGTGACTTTTTTTTCCTGTATTTTCTTCTAAAAGCTTTGCATTTTTTTTTTGTACATTAAAGTCAGTAATCCCTCTGAAATTGACATTTTTATGTGACATCATGTAGAGGTCAAGAATTAACAATGTGCATATCGAGCAGATCCCCTTAATGAAAAAGCTTTCTCTCCACTGCACTGCACTGGGGGAAATGAATGAATCAGCGGAGTGTATAGGTCTATCTCTTGACCCATCTCTTCAATTTTTTCTCTATCTTGTTTTAATACATTCAATTAATTGCAATTATATTTGGCACTGTATCCCTTTATTTTTTTCTACTCAAAAACTGCTTTAACTATTTCTAGTGTTTGACATTTTTTTTCTTTTTGAGACAGGGTCTTGCTTTGTAGTTCAGGCTGGCCCTGAGCTCACTATGAAGCCCAGGCAAGCCTGGAACTCAGCAGTCCTCCTGCCTCTGCCTCCTGAGTGCTGGGATTACAGGTGTGAGCCACCACGCCCGGCACTGTGGTATGTCGTATTGATTGCTGGTGGGCGTGAGTCACCACTCCCAGCATTCTACGTGGTCACCGGGATCGAACTCAGGACCTTGCACTTGCGAGGCAGGCGCCGGAACCACTGAGCTAAATCTCCAGCCCCACAAACTCATGTTTTATGCAAGTAATAAAAGTTGCATTTCTGCCTTTCCAATTGATATTCCTTTCAATGATCATTTTTTGATGACTGATAACATAGTTCATGAGTCAACTACGCCACCTTGTCTTCAGTCATGGTTTCCTTCCTGCTTTGAGCAGAAGGCAGAATTACAAATTGGTATCACTTGGAAGCTATCCAAGGATCTTCTCTCCTAGCCCATCTTTCCTCACTAAGAAACAAAGAAAAATCTTCACAGAAGAGCACTGGAATCATTAAACATCCCAGAAGTTTCCTATGAAGACCAGTGTGGACCTGGCTTTTGCTGTTTTGTTTTAAATCACCGGCAAGTACTCTCAGTACATTGTGAAATGTAAATACTGAGAGTGAAGATGAAAACCTTGACTCTCAATTTTAAGAAGAAAGACTCAGTATTTAACTAGTAATTTTGGTTTTCCTGCAGGATCTTGGAAATTAAGGAAGGTATTTTGGGTTCTATTTTGGTAAGAGTTTTAATTACAGGAGAAGGTTGAATTCGATTGAATGTTTTTATATACCCATATAAACTTATTTTATTATTCTTTATTCTATTAAAATGATATGTTGATTTTCACATATTATGACATTTTATTTTAAAAATAAACTCAGTCATGATACATTTTTATATTTTTTACGGCTTTATAATGTTAGGTTTCATATTAGTTTATCTATATTTCATATTAGTTTATCTATATTCATATTTTTCTTACTTTTTGCTCTCTTTAGATCTGAATACATGATTATACTCCCACCATTAGAATAGCTAGAAAATATTTCTTTTTCTTTTTCATCTCTGGAAATTACCTTTTTAAAAACACCACTACAATTTTCTTCTTAAATATACAGAAAAATTAATAAGATTTGCTATATGGATCTTGTTTTAAGATAAAATTTTGCAAACTTGATTCATTCTTTAAAAAAAAACCTATTTCATCAAAATTACCTATTGGCAAAAGTTACATTGTAACTTGTAACATCTCCAGGATTTGTAATGATTTCTATTTAAATTATTGGTTTTTTTTCCTTTTATAATTCTATCAGCCTTGTTATAATGTGTCAGTTTTTTTTCTTGAGACAGGGTCTCGCTTTGTAGTTCAGGCTGGCTCTGAGCTCACTATGTAGCCCAGACAAACCTCAAACTCAGTAATCCTCCTGCTTCTGCCTCCCAAGTGCTGGGATTACAGGCTTGAGCCACCAAGTCCGGCATTTTCTGATTTATTTTTCGTAGCAGCTACTGAAAAAACTATGTCAAGACCTACAAATTTTTTTAACTAGGGTTTTGCTGTTCTGAGAGAGTATGTGATATCATTTTTCCCCTAATTTTTTTTATTTGTACATTTTAATTTGTTGGTACATTATATATATATATATACACATCACAATTACACTCCACATTGAGAATTTGTACCAGTATATAACACAACTTAATTCTCATTTTTCCCCTCCTCTCCCGATCCTACCTCCCCTACCCCTATATACACAAACATCGTTTCCTTTTTTTAACCATCAATTTTTTTCTTTCCTCATTATTTACCCCTAAACCCCATTACCCTATAATTATTTACTATTTTATAATATCAATCATGCATTCTCTAACACATTTATAACTTCAGTTTGTCATATCAGAGAAAATATACTATATTTACACATCTGTGACCTATGTATTTCACTTATGAGTATGTCCTAAAGATACGTCCATTTTAGTATAAATGCTTCTATCTCATCATTCTTTATGGCAGAGTAATACTCCATTTTATAAAAAAACCCCACATCTTCTTTATCCAGTCTAGAGTTGATGGGCATTTGGGTTGTTTCCAAGATTTAGCTATCACAAACAGCTGCTATAAACATGGGTGCACATATGTCGCTGTGACAGGAATCTTGTAATTCTTTTGTGTATACCCCAGCAGGGGAGTAGCAGGTTCAAATGGGACCTCTAATCCTAGTTTTTTGGGAAATATCCACACTGATCTCCTTAATGGTTGTACTAGTCTACATTCCCACCAACAGTGGAGAAGTCTACATTCCCACCAACAGTGGTTTTCTCCACAACCTCACCAGCATTTTTTGCTGGCTAATTTTGAGATAGGAGCCATTCTTTCTGGGTTAAGATAAAATCTCAGAGTGTTCAAGTTTTTGTTTTTTAAAATTAAATCTATGGTTTTTCAAAATTTTAATTTAAGCTTTCTGTGTTATTATAGTTAAATTGTGTCATAGGTAAAGTATCATATACTCAGTTTTTATTCAATCTGACACTTAACATTTAAATACTCATGACATTCAGCAATGGAAATACATTTAATACATTGAGGATAAAACTCACAATTATGCTGTGCTTTATTCATCTGTTTTGGGCTGTTGTTCCTTTTTGTTAGCTACATTTTGATCAGGGAATTTAATATATTTTTATTACTCAATTATTTTCTCTTGTCACATAGATATAGTTTTGGTTTAAATTTTTATTGCTCTTGAGAAACCCAACTACACAATTCAAAGGGAAGAGAATTCAATGTGCACTGTAGTAACAGTGCTCACAGTAGGAAACAAGAGCGAGAACTCAGTTCTATCATATCTGGCAATCTACCTTACACTGAATTATACTGAGGATAAGTTCCTTTACCTACTCAGACTAGAGAGATCGTTTATCACGCCAAAATGGCTGCTATTGACAATAGGTTCTTCCAAAGTATATTTCTAAAGTACACTTCTAATTTTTCAATTGGTAATATTGATGTTAATTCTGAATCTATCTTGGGACCCCAGACTCCTCTGGTTCTCTCATTTTTCATGTCTGTCAGTAGCTTTGTCTTTATGTGTCTGCCTTTTTTGACCTGGAATGTGATTAAATTAATTGGTTTAAAAATACACTGTGTGTCATGCTGTGAATATTGGGTTTAAATACAATTGCAGTAGGTTGAACTAATTAATTAATTGGGCTTTATTTTACAAGCTTGGAGTTAAGGATGCTTGAACATAATATGCAAATTTATGCAGAATGTGCAAATTAGAACTTTGATTCAAACATCCTGGCACTTAGCATAAAAATATTGGATGTAGAATATATGATGTCAGCTGGATTTACACATCCTGTGGGTTGAATTATCCCCTAAGCATCTCTTAAATTAGGGCTGGGTTGGGTAGGGCTATTTTGTAGGAAGATGGTTTTAGAAAGAGAACCTGAAAAATTCTAAGATTATGTACTTCAAAATTCATGTATTTCAAGGATAAAGGTATTAATGACATGAAAGCTTTTTGGAGTTAGCATTAAACACCTGTTCAGAACTTTAATCAGTTGTTTGTCTTTTATTACTCTGTGCAGGGGTAAACTTTAATTTCATCTATTCATTCAAGTAACTTTTATTGAGTGTGTTCAGCACTCATGATAGCTTGGAGACAGGTAGATTAATAAAATGCCTTGCTCTTCACAAAGGGCCCATGACTGAAGGACCAACTTGTGTGTGTAATTCAGGTTGATGCATGGTGATGATTCTACAAACACCAGGGTTGCTGTCAGTCCTGGCTCAGAGGTGTGTTCTATCCATTCTTAGAAGATAATTTTCTAGTTATCAGAAGTGGGAATGCTGGGCATGTTGGCTCACGCCTGTAATCCCAGCACTCGGGAGGCAGAAGCAGGAGGATTGCTGAGTTCGAGGCTTGCCTGGGCTACATAGTGAGCTCAGAGCCAGCCTCAACTACAAAGTGAGACCCTGTTTTTAAAAAAAGAAAGTAGGACCTTTACTCCATAATTTAAGCATGCATTCAGTAATAGGTAATAGAGAACCCAAATTCAGTGGTTGAAACAAATAGAAGTTTATTTTCCTTGTACTTTACAAAAGGTTGACATGGTGGTCACAAGCATTAGACCATGGTATAATAATGTCATGTTCAAGGATCAAGATAGCAGCTCCATCTTCTGCTACCAATTCTGCCTCACAACAGAAATGATTAATGAAGAAAAAGAAGGGGTCTCTTGTTTGTAGTAAATTTGCATTTTTTCCAATAAGAAAGCTTTTGTCTCTTATTTAGATTTCTCATTATATCTACTAAGCAGAGTCAGGACACAGATTTAAGTGTAAAGTTATCACTGGCCAAGAGGAATGCCACTCCTGTGAATGATGATGAGGTATGATTTATTTTTTGGAGCCGATGGACCTGCTCTGCTTGGTTAAGATCTTCCTATGACTACTATTTTACATTTTTCTAAAACCAGAGTTAAAAAAAAAAGGACAGGATGGCTTTTGTATAAGGATAGGACTGTGTTGTCCACAACTTTTGCCCCTGAAAGAATTATTAATAGATGACTAAAAGACATTTCTTAACATCTGTTTCTTTGTTTTCCTTATTCTATACTTTCCTTAACCTCAAATAAATTCTCCAAAGCTTTTCTCTTTATTCTTTATATGTAGACTCCCTCTAAAACCCATCCTTTTCCTTGCTGAGCCCAAAGTTGCTCTCTTTTGGCAATTGTGACAGTGTTTCCTTTGCTTTTATCACACTGCTATTTGATATATTCCCATCATCTTTTCTTCTACCAAATAATTATAAATACTATCTACTCAGAGCTTATTTGATATTTCCAATCAAAGAAGTGCCCTGAGAAATATTCTCATTTCTTCATCTCAGACAGTCTTGCTAGAGAAATTCAGTCTATAGGTGAATTCTGCACAAAGAATGGTCAGGAGCTATCTGATTAGCTATCAAGAACTAATCAAAAGTTTTATTTCTTTCATAGAAAGGGAGAAGAACAGAAAGTAAAGTTTTAAGGGAAAAAAGTAAATACAGATGAATAAATAATTTTTTATTGTTACATGATAAATCTTGCAGAAGATGCCTGAAAGAATACTAATTATACAGAATAAACATGAAATGACAAAATGACTTATGTTATTGGAAAAGGAATGAAATGAACTCCAGAAAATGTGGCAATATGAATGAGTATATTTTAATCAAGACAGGAAGAAAAGTATGGGATAAAATATGACAAAATTATTTTCCCAGAAATATTTCTCCAAATTTACCTTCCTCCTCTTCTTTACTATGTTTTTAACTCCAAACACTCAATATTTCCAGTTTCATAATGTTATTCCTTTAATTTTTTCTGTCTTCATATCTTTTCTTGATGAAAACACAAAATGATTAGATTCCATAATACATTTCTCTTTTTTCTCCTTATGATTGTTTTTCGTGATCAATTCTTATATTAAAGGGTTTTGTAGGAAAATATAGAATAATTATGTAATATAGTTATATTTCCTATATTTCACATTTTGAACCATATCTTTTTTTTTCTTTTTTTTTCTTTTTTTTTTTTTTTTTTTTTTTTTTTTTTTTTTTTTTTTGAGACAGGGTCTTGCTTTGTAGTTCAGGCTGGCTCTGAGTTCACTATGTAGCCCAGGCAAGCCTGGAACTCAGCAATCCTCCTGTCTCTGCCTCCCGAGTGCTGGGATTACAGGCGTGAGCCACCACGCTCAGCACTGTGGTATGTGGTATTGATTGCTGGTGGGCGTGAGGAACCATATCTTTTCTTAATGAGTGAACTACACTCATTTCTTTGGACTGTATAGAAGTGTTGTGTCTTCCTGTCTGCCATCCCCAGTCAGGGTTAATTTTATGGGGATTTTAAGTGAATTTTATTATAATCTAGTTTTAAAGTTGTCTATATTTAGAAGTCTTAAATGGAAGTTAATAATTTTGTTCATGTGTATGGTAATGAAAAATTATTGAAGTTATAAGAAATAAATTAAACGATTTAGATTTAATATAGGGATACCACCAAATGTTTTCTCCCACATAAACCCCATCTGCACACTAAATATTTCCTGCCCATGGGGCAAACATCAGGGTGTCACTTAAAAAAGGACACTGGTTATCTTCCAAATAAAGAGCAATATCTTTCTAGTAATTGAGATATTCAATTAAGGGTGCTAATTAAAACTCTTGAACTCTTGCCTCAGCAACTTTGGGCCTAGAAACACAGAGTGCTCTTTTATTTAAGACTCTTCATGCAGCTAAGGTTGAATACCAGGCTAAAGAGGAGCAAGAGAAGGAATGTTCTTATAAAATACAGTTGGGTTCAGCCTTGAGAACATCTAGCTTTCATTGCCTTTGTAATTTCCAGAGATTTCTTTGAGTAGCAGCACCAGATGAATGTCTCCAAGATATATGATTCATATCTCCTAATTTTCTTGCTACTTTCTGCATCCTTCCTCAGCCTGTTTAGTCACATAGATCATCTTTGTTGAAGTCTGAAATAAGAAAAAAATGCACAGTTGGTCTTGGACCCCATTTTCTAGCACAGAGTTCTTGTAGCCTTTGGACTTACCAAAGAGATGCGTGGTGTCTGAGGGCTCCTGGGTAGCCGCAGGCTGAAGGCTGATTGACAGGAACCAATCACGTGATTAGAAGATCGCATCCTTCACCTCATCGCTGGTTGGGAAGAAAGGGAAAGGATTGAGGTTAAATTAGTCACTAATACCAATAATTTCACCAATCATGCTTGTGCAGTAAGGTCTCCATGAAAGTGACAAGAGGAGTGCTTTGGGTTTGGTGCTTTGGGTTTGGAGATGCTGGAGTGTGGATAGGGCATGGAGATATGAGGCTCTTCTTTGCTATACTTTGCCATGGGCATCTCTTCCATGCGGCTATTCCTAAGGTGTTTCTTTTTTTCTTTTTTTTTTTTGAGACAGGGTCTCGCTTTGTAGTTCAGGCTGGCCCTGAGCTCACTATGTAGCCCAGGCAAGCCTCGAACTCAGCAATCCTCCTGTCTCTGCCTCCCAAGTGCTGGGATTACAGGCATGAGCTATCACGCCCAGCCCTAAGGTGTTTCTTTGTGGAAACTATCAGTGTAGTAAGTATTGTGCTTCAGCTAGTACTGTGAGACATTCTAACAAATCATAGAACCCGAGCAGGGAGCTATGGGAACGTCTGAGTTACTGTTGGATGCTCAGAAGCAGAGGGGGCAACGCTTGAAATCTGCATCTGAAATGGGACAGTCTTGTGGGACTGAGCCCTTCAATTTGTGGGATGTGTGGCTAATGGTGGTTGGAGAATATCGGAATAGAATTAAACTGGAAGTCATCCGTCTGATTTTTGTGTAACTGGAGAGTTGTTCAAGGTGGAGAAACTTCCACATGCAAGAGTGAGGGATTAGAAATTAGGGAAAAACTGTTTCTTCTACATAAGTGTCAGAGCCCTTCCAAGATTTGACTTAGCTCTTTGAAAATAAATTCTTAAATATCCTTGCCCTGCGTACATGTGCAGTTTGTACATAATGCAAACTTCTAATTCTGTCTTCTTTGGTTGCGAGAGTAATATTGACAGTGAACTGCTTTATAATTATGGATCCTGTGTCATTTACAATATTCCGCTCCTCTTGGATTACAAATAAACATACTTAAGTCAGCTTCCTAAAACTTCCTCTTTGTTGTTTAGCTTCTAGCAAAAACACCTTCTTCACTTCTTCATACCCCTTTGCTAGTTCACTCCAAAGAGTCAATTCTGTCCTGCAAGAAGTTGGATGATGAACATAATCAAATTTCCTTGGCATGACTGGCATGGGAGGATGGGAACTATGCATAAGAATAGTGCAGCTCTGTTACTTTTTTTTTCCTAAGCATTCTAGGTCACAGGCAAATCTGAAATAAAGTGAATGCATTTCTGTTTTTTGTTTTTTATGTTTTAAAAAAATTTTTAGTACCAGGAACTAGGGGTTGAACTTAGGACTTATACTTGCCAGGCAGGCAGCAGAATTGCTTGACTATATCCCCAGGCCAAGTCTGCTGTAATTCTGATGGGCTTTCCTTTGTATGAGATTTGTTTCTTTTCTCTAACTGCTTTCAATAAAATTTCCTCTGCTGAGTCTCTGGAATCTTGGCTATTATATACATATATTTCATCATGGCTAGTTGGAGTCCTATATGCCTCATTTATCTGTACCTCAAATCCTTTCCCCCTGCTTGGGAAGTTTTCTGCCATTACTTCTATGGACAGATTTTTAATGACATTTTCATTATCTCCTATTTCTTCACTGACTCTGATCAGTTTTATGTTATTCAGCTGCTGAATTGATTTCTGATGTTCCCTTGCTATCTTAAGACACATTTCTTTGGGCCAGAGATTTAGCTCAGTGGTCTGGCACCTGCCTAGCGAGCACAATGTCCCTGGTTCAATCCCTGGTACCACATACCATAATATAGGGCGTGGTGGCTCACGCCTATAATCCCAACACTCGGGAGGCAGAGGCAGGAGGACTGCTGAGTTTGAGACTTGCCTGGGCTACATAGTGAGCTCAGGGCCAGACTGAACTACAAAATGAGATCCTGTCTCAACAAACAAGCAAACAAAAAACCCTTTATTTTCCTGGTTGCTAACTGTAATCCCGTCTTCTGTGTCTGATACTCTATCCTCTTATTGGTTCATTCTGCTGTGTAAACTTTCAATGGAGTTTCTAATTTCCTGGAAATCTGTTTGAATCTGTTTAATGGATTCCATTACTTTTATATACTGGGATTCCACCATGTTCCCCAAGTCCTTCTTTAGAGTTATTAATCATCTTTCACTGTGGACACAATCTATGGCATTATCTGAGAAATTATTTGATTTCATTTTTTCCAGATTGCCTTTTGTTACCAGTTCACATAGTCCAGGTGGTTGAGCCCCAGGTTGTTTGATTTCATTATTTCCTAGATTTCCCTTTGGAGATCTGGGATTCTGGGTGTCTTATTTAAGTTTCTTCTCATTGATACTGTTTTTGCTGTTGCTGGTGTTTTTGGTTTAATTTCCAGGTTGCTGCCTATAGAATGATTGTTGTAATTATCTTTTTTTGCTAATATTTAGAACCCTTAGGGAATGGCTACTTCTTGGATTGTCCTTTAGGTATGGTTGGGCCTGGGGTATTGAATCTGTAATGGCCCTTGAGCAATGTCAGTTCTGGAACGCTAGGAGACACTTGAACAGAATGATTGTGTTACTTTGTCCAAAGTAATACAGATCATAATCAGTAACTGTGTCAACCATAGTTCAGAGAATGACGAGCTGTGGAAGTCACAGTCTGACACTTTTAACCTCATGAACTAGACTCATGGCCACAAATAAAATTTAATGAGAAACATGTTTACCATAAACAAACCCTTCCGTATAGAGGCATTGCCCTCTGTGGAGAGGACTTAGAAGAAGTTTGGGGGTGGCATAGAGAGATAAAGAGAGAGAGAGAAAGAGATAGAGAGAGAGAAGTTAGAAATAGAGTCAGAGGACACAGGAAGATCACATGAACCTTAGGAAACTGATGAGGACTGGAGGAAAAGCAAGACAGAAGGGCAAATACAAAACAGAACAAACAGCTACAAGGCAACTAGAAACTCCTCTAAGAATAAGAAAAATTGGAAAAGGAGAAAAGCAAAAAGGAAAAGTATAACAGTAGCAAATACAAGGAAAGAAAAATGAAGAAGAAAGAAGAAAAAATTGAAGGGAGGAAAACAGAACAAGACACAACAAGAAAAGGGGTCCTTTACAAAGCATGTCTCAGTGCCACTGATAGACAGTGTGGGCAACAGCCTCAAATCCCACTCAGTTACGCTCATCAAGCCCACCGGAGTCCACTGAGATTCGAGCAGGTTCCTGGCTGTAAGGCAGGGATTTAGCTTGCGGATCTCCCGCAGGTTTGAACTCATCAAGTCCCAGTTCTTCCCCCTTTGAGCTTCCCTTCCCCCGCCACAAGTCCAGATCCCGGTAAGAGGGGCTGATCCCATCCACTCGCCGGCTGTGGTAGTCTACCAGATCCTCACTAGACTGTCTCTCTCAGTCTCCCCTTGTCTTCCACTTTCAACTCCTGGGGTTGAGATCTGGGGCCTTTCTTCAATCAGCAGTGTCCCCGCTGTCTCCTGCCCACGTCTCCCGTCTGTGATCTGCCCACACAGCTCCCACCTGCTGCGTCACTTTTTGCTCGGGCCTGCTGCTCCAGTGAGGGAGGAGACTTCCTTACCTGCTTTCAGCCAGGCATCTTGAGCCCTTTATCTGGTAATGGAGTAAAGTTGTGTCTTCAGCCTTTTTTAAGTCAAGGCCCTGAGCAGATCAGGGAGGAGGTCTGTTTTCTGCTTCGCAACATACATTCTCTTGATCTGTCAACCTGCTGCCACCAGTCCACTGTGGCTGTTGGTCTCTTCCCTTCTTTGTCTCAGGATAGCAAAGTGGCCTAATTTTCTTTTCCTCCAGAATAGGCCTTCAGAGGGTACTGTCTGGTGATTTTGCCCCTGGGTCCAGTTGTACAGGCTTCCCCCACTTCTGCCCCGGGACCCTGGTTCTCAGTGAGAAGCTATGTTGTCTTCTTATATCCTGGATTCCTACTGGGTCAGGTGTATGCTGAGAAATTTTGATTTAACATAAATATGTGGTATTACTGCAATAACCTTATATAAGAGGAAAGTTTGTAATTTATGCAATCTGTCTAATTTTCTTGGAGAGAGAAATTATATATATACTCCAAAACTTAAATACCAACAGAATATAGAAAAGGTCATTTTCAAATTGGTAATTAGTAACTGAAGAGTTCAAACTACCAATAAAAAATTTCAAGCCTGTAGGATGGGGAAAGAAACTATTAATTAGAGGTGAGTGCTATAACTTTATTTATGCCCTGTTGGAGGGCACCCTCCAAAGTACACAGCCTTTTTTTAGAACATTCATCTGAGATGAGGGCGTTAGTTTGTTTGCTGTGGCAAATACAACCAAACAAAAATTAACAATGTTAAGTGAGGTTTTAATTAGATTTCAGTGTTTTAAATTCAATCTCTGTTTTTCCATTTTCTATGCTGTTCTGTAATGGCAAGCAGGAAACACTAAAGCCTGTGTTTCATCACTAGGACTAGTGACTGAAGGTATTATTATGACAGTAAACACAGGTTTTGTGCGATGATACCACAACCTATGCATCCACTTGCTTAGTGAATTTCTTTCTAGTACACTTTTACAGTGGGAATTTATTTATATGCAGGTGATTCCATTGTCACAGGGAAAACACCAACAATATGACACTTTACTCCTTCAGAAAAAGATTTGCACTCCTTTGGTAATACTTGCTAGAAAGTAAGCATGTAATTACTTTATGGTCAGAATTCCTTTTAATTTGCTCTTAGTGCTCAAACTTTTGTAAGATGTTTTCTTTTTAATCACAGACATACAGATGACACAAAACAGTTCAGAAGAAAGAGCTACTTCACATGTGCCGGTAGAGCCCAAGTTGAACCAATCAATATTTTTTTAATGCTATTTTGAGCAACTAGCTTGTTAGTGTGAGAAACAAAAATGCAGCATTCTTAGTAAGAACTTGCTGTCAGACTGGAAATATACTACTAATAAATATGAGGTAATAATAAAAAATAAAGAAGAATATTATTTGGGCAGCACAACTGAGCTTTAATCACTTATTTTCTTTTGAGTAGTTTTGGGTTTACAGAAAATTAAGAGGAAGGTACACAGATTTTCTGTATATAACTTGCTCCCAAATTTGTATTGTTTTCCTCCTTGTGAACGTACCCCACCAGAGTGATACTTTTTTATAATTGGTGGACTTACATTGATAAATCATAACCACTCCAAGGACATAGTTTATAGTAAGGTTCATTTTGTGTTCACTTTCTCTCAGGTTGGGCACATGTATAATAATGTGTCTGTGATTATAGTGGTGTTTGGAATAGTTTTGCTATTCATAAAAATGAAGTGAGGAAAACAATAAAACACAACAAGAAAAAGGGGTCCTTTACAAAGCGTGGGATTCCTATGTGCTCCATCTATTTATCCCTTTTCAGCCCTCTTAACTTCTGCAGCCACTGCTTGCTTGTTTTAATATATTTTGTTTATTTTAACTTATTTATTTTTGTGTGCCATATACTTACCTTTTTCAGAATGCTACATAGGAATCATTCAGCATACAGCCTGTTGAAGTTAATCACATGTAATTAAGCTTCTTTCTTCATGTTTTGGTTACTCATTGAAGGGCTGAATAAATTCCCATTGTCTGAATATACTCTATTTTATTTATCCATTCTAGACTAAGAACTCTTTAGTTGTTTTAGGATTTAGAAATTATGAATAAAGCTGTGATAAGCTAAACAGCTGTGTACAAGTTTTTATTTAACATAATAAGCCCTTTCAGTCAGATCTCAGAGTGCTGTTGCTGGGTTCTACGGTAGGAATATGTTTAGTTTTGTAAGGAGCTGCTGACTTGTCTTGCAAAGTGACTGGGCCGTTCTGTATTTTCCCAGCAATGAGCAACAGTGCCCTATTGCTATGGATCCCTGGTCGCTCTCCGTGTTTTCGGGATTTTAGATTTGGCCATAGGGGGAGGACAATGATATCATACTTGTTTTCATTTGCCATTCTCTAATGATGTATGATGCGGAGTATTTTTTTGCATGGTTATTTACCATCAACATTTCTTCATGATGTGTCACCTAAGGTCTTTGGACTACTTAATCATCAAATTGTGCTTTCATGTTGTTTGATTTTAAGAGATCTTTGTATTTTATCTATTTTAGAGAAAAATCCTACATTAGATATTACAGTTTATAGCTCATCTCTCATTCTTTTGATATTATCTTTGCAGAATCAATCTTTTAATATTAGTAAAATCCAGTTTCAATGTTTCTTGACTCATGCCTTTGCTGTTTTACCTAGGAAGTTATTAACATACCCAAGATTTTTTTAGATTTTCTCCTACCCTACATTCTAGGACTTCTGTATTTTTCTCTTTACATTTAGGATTATGACCCATTTTGAATTGTTTGTCAAGAGTATAAGATTTATGGGTAGACATTTTCTTGTATGTGGTTATCAGGTTTTTCTGGTACCATTTATATATTTATATTTGCTTTTTGAGACAGGGTCTCGCTTTTGTAGTTCAGGCTGGCCCTGAGCTCACTATGGTACCCAGGCAAGCCGCTGCGAACTCAGCAATCCTCCTGTCCCTGCCTCCCGAGTGCTGGGATTACAGGCGTGAGCCACCACGTCCGGCATTGTAGTATGCAGTGCTGATTGTTGGTGGGCGTGAGCCACCACGCCCAGCATTATATGTGGTTACCGGGGATCGAACTCAGGACCTTGCGCTTGCGAGGCAGACGCCGGAACCACTGAGCTAACCCTCTGGCCCTGGTACCATTTATTTAAAAAGATTATCTTTGCTGTATTGTCTGACGTTTGCCTTAGGAAAGTATGTGAGTAAAGGGTTTGGAGGAGTTTGTCTTGAAAATGCAAAACACTTATTGTGCATTTGCTTTCTTATGTATTGAAGTTGGTTCTCCAACTTTGTTTTCTCACCATGTTGGTTATTCTGGATCATTTGCTTAGTGAATGTTACAATATTTTGCCAGTGTCCACAGAAGAATTTGCTTTGGTTTTCATTGTGATTTCATTGACCTTATAAATAATATTGAGAAGAGCCAACATCTTTAAAATATTGAATTTTGCTATCTATGAACATAGAACATTCCCCCTATTTATTTGATTTGTTTCTTTTTTTAGAGTTACGTATTTTCCTTATTTCTTATACATATTTATATATCTTATACATATTTCCTTAGATTTACACCTAAATATTTCTTTTTGGAAATACTAATATAAATACTATTATGCTTTTCATTTCAAATTCCACTTACTCCTGCTGTCATATAAAAACATAATTGACTATAATCTGTTAAGTTTATATCCTATAATCTGTTATAAACATTTAGTTCCAGGAATTTTTGTTGATACTTTTGAATTTCTACATAGGATGTCATGATACCTGTGAAAAATTCTATTTCTTAACTTCCAAATTTGTGCTTTATTTCATTTTTTGTTCTTAAAATGTGACAAAGAAATTGTGAGAAGGAATCTCTTTAACTGATTTTCATTCGTGTTTACCTCTCAAAGAAAATAGCCTAGATATAGTTAGCTACTTTGAATGTGTAAGTTAATGAGAATTCAGAGATTAGTTGAGTCTGCAGTAGGAGGAGAAGTTTCCTGGGGAAAGGGATCTAAGAAGATTACCACATTTGGATAAGGTGATGATAGCAAATGAGATATTGCAGGTTAAGGAAGCCAAGCAAGCAGGCTGTGATGTACAACTGAGCAAAGAAAAGCACATTTAATGGGAAGGAGGCCAGTGTAACTAAAGCACAGAGTGGTTGTATCAGACTCTTATGTATAAGATCAAAGTGAGGCAGATTAAGGAAGGCCAGAGGTCACAATCAGATCGACTCATGGGTGTATGTGTTAAGGGCTTGTGCATTGGAGACACATTGGAGGTTAATGGAATGTTAAAGTGGCTCGGTAGAATTGGAAGTTTGATGCCTGCATGTCCATTGTACATGAGAACCTTATAGGCTCCCAATCTTATTTGGATTAAGTAGGTTAGGGCAAGAGTCTTCAAGATAGAGTATGGCTATCCTTGGGGTTCCACGGAGCCCTTTCAAGGTCATTGTTCTAAGGAACCTGAAATCTTCAAATTTATTTGGACTCAGCTGATGTCCCAAGTATTATAACATGTACAGAAGAGCCTAATCAGGTTAATACTTAATTGACTTTTGATTTTAGGTACAGTTCAACTTTTTAATGTACTCACACAGGCAACATAACTGAGTAGCATTACTTTGGACAAGATAAGACTTTTATTCTCCATGACTTATTATTTGAACAAGATTGCTATATGCTTACTTTTGTTTAAAAGAAAAATGGAACTATTCTAAGGATAACTAGTGCACATTTATATTATAAAGATACACTAACCATTAAAAAATTTCCACCTAATACATTAAGATAGAAATGTTTGGTAATATTTTCAATTGTATGTTTACTAATGATTTACCAAAATAGCAAATGTATTTGTTCAATTAATTATATAGTGATTATTAAGGTAGCAATTTATCAAAAATATTTATGGTCTTATGTTTCTGGAAAATAGAAATGTATGAGTTATTAATAAAACACATTCTTTTTAGTCTTCTTATTCCTAAAAGTTACAGTACTAGAGCAAATTATTTTGTGTTTACCTACAGAATGCATGATTAGAAAGTATACAATTTACAAAGGAAAATTTAGCATGAATTACTCTACCTATGCATCACAGAACTCTCAGTGGTTTGATTCTGCACAACAGAGAAGCAAAATTTTCATCAGTGAAAAAGAATGAAACAAAATAAGGCCAACAAAAGGAGAGAGGAAAGGTTCTGCTTCTTTCTTTTTTGACATCCATGGCAGTCTTAATCTGCTGGAGGATAAGCGTGTTACATGAATAATTCTAATACAATCGTTTTATGTTTTCCACAGCTATCTATAAAGCACTACAACATGACATGAAATCTAGAAAAAACCAGTACTGCCAGATGGAGAAAGCTTCAAAAACAAAGCACTACCTGAGTTTGGATTAAACTGAATGCTTCCTTTCCTCATATGTTGAAGTCCTAGTCCCCAGTATATTAACATTTGGAGGTGGAAGAGTTATTATGGTTAATTCAAGTCCTAAGGTGACGTTAGTGGCTCCCTCCACATCCCTGCACTGAGACAAGACGTGCACCAGCCCGGAAGTGGCTGCTTTAATCCAGGGAGGAGCCTACCCCGGAACATGAGGTTTCTGCCTTCTTTGTGTTGGGTTTCTTGACTTGAGAACTGTGAGAAAATAAATGTCTACTGTGTAGGTCCCTCAGGTTTCGGTATCTCGTCAAGGTGGTCTAAAAGGGCTATGGGACAGTTGGGCTTTGAAGAACTCACAGGAGTTCTCTCGAGGACTGTGTGTGGTGGGATTTGCTCTGACTGCTTCTCCACCTTGATTTCTGCTGCACGAACCTGACTGTCTGGGAGACATCTCTGGGTCTCCCTGAGGCTTTCACTTCGGGTTCAGTGAGCTCTGAGAACTGTGAGAGACAGGGAGAAAGCAGCTGGAGTTTTCACTCTAGTGTTTTCCCCTACGGGGACCCCGTGACTGGCTGCGTGTCCTAATTAAAGGTCACTGCTTCCTTCTCGGTAGAGCTCCCTATACGCTCTATATTGGCTTCTATTTCCTGTTATTTTTCTTTGCCAGTCAAGTCTATGGACCCCTCGTCACTCTGTCACCAGCCCCCAGGTGCTACATTATCCCTTTTGGTTTATCTATAACCTACCCACATGTTTGCAAATAGTCTCAAACTCCCTCAATTCATCCTACTTCCTGTGTGCCGTCTGTTGCCTGCTGAGACCCTGATGGATAAGATTATAAATTGTGGAAGAATGTATCTGTCAAACTCACCCAATAAATGCTAGCTATGTTTACTGTTTCACTGTTAGTATTTTGAAATGTAAGCAATATTTTTTCTTCACATATTGCCTATTATCACTTTACTCTTCCCAATCAGGGCAGGCAGGTTGCTTATTTCAATGCTTTATTGAAAGGTTTTGCTATAGCCAGACCTGTAGAAAGAGAAAACCCAACACTGGGCTGTGAAATGAATAGACTTCAAAAGACTGAAATAGAATAAATGCTGTTACATCCCGCTAGATGAAGTTAAGGAGGATTTATAGTTTCCTGTGGTGGATCCTCCAGAGGAGGCATTGCAACACCCACGTCCTCCGAAGGGAGACTAAACTGGTGTAGGAAAGAGAAGACAGAGCTTCCGTGAACCGAACAGGGATACGCACGCTCGTAGAGTTACAATGCTGCAAACCAGGAGAGAGCAGCACAGGGGCCGATAGGCAGACGCGGAGGCTCTCGGCTCCAGACAGATGTTACACAGCACAGCGAAGAGCCAAGGGTCCTTCCCACGTATGCAGAGGCTGAGCGGAATTCGCAGTGCTGTCTCGCGGGCAGTGGATGGAAGCTCGTGCTGAGGGACGTCGCTGGACGGCAGCTGCCCCCTCCCTGCGCCACGCGGCCGTGGGAGTGTCTCGACAGCCCACAGGCCACGGCAAAGGGGCTCCTCAGCTGAGCGACGGCGAGGTTCATCCCACAGAAGAGGGAACTCACAGTAGGAAAATCATTTTATTTATAATCAAACAGAACAGATTGTTTTTGGTGTGTTATGTGCTCCGGATTGTGCGTCCAGCCCTGCACCTGTGTCACCTTATTATTATCGTTACTATTAGTATTGACGTGAGCACAGACAGAGCGTCTCTGTTGGCAGCAAGAAGGTTCCGTGGCAAAGCAGTGGACAACTTAGGGTGTCTGCGGGTGGAAGAGGACGAGTAGGAGACGACGGCCGTGCTGCAAGGACGTGGCATCTTACGGATGGTGAGGAAGATTTTTCAAGTGTGCCCGTGTGGGAGACCCTGTGCTTCCCCGTTACTGCGTTCCAGCCATGGCGGCTTTCAGTGCGCCTGGAAATCCTCGTTGCACTGGAGCTAAGTGCTTAAGTCACAGCTGCAGTTTGTC